>CM050166.1:123309973-123417473 GCA_027410445.1 Discoglossus pictus
GACCGAATTCGAGGTTTAAGCTGTGTTACCGAGGTCATAGGTGTCCCCTCTTGGTGTGGGTAAGGTTTTTATTTTATGTTTGTGTGTATTTTTGTTGTGTAATATATAGTGATGTCCCGAACAGTTCGACGGCGGACTATTCGCGGTGATTTTTGCATGTTCACGTTCGCAGTGAACGGCGAACACATGCGCTTTTGGGTTCGCCCCCTATTCTTTATCATTGAGGAAACTTTGACCCTGCACCTCACAGTCAGCAGACACATTCCAGCCAATCAGCCGCATACACTCCCTTCCAGAGCCTTCCATCTGAAGGACAGCAACCCAAAAAGCCCTTTTTAGGGCTAGAAAATCATTTATTTTATTTTATGATTTTTTTCTGTGTAATCTAATTGCATATGCCTGCCTGCCAGCGTGTGTGTGTGACAGGCTAACACCTAACAGCTTATATTGTGCTCAGTGAAATAAAACAACACTTTTTGACTGTAATAGATTGAATATCAGTTGCCTGCCTACAGGCGTGTGTGTGAAGCCTATTGCATCTACTCTGCCAACTTTTGCCAGTGCACAGTGACACTCATATCGACATTGATGATAACGTCAAGATTAAAGTGCAAGTGTCTCTGTAGCAGTAAACATGATTTTTTAGAAATAAAGTGCTGTTAGAAAGCATAACATAATTAAGTACCATGAAATGTAATAGAAACATTGTGAAGTTCTTGCTAGTACTTTTATATATCTATATAACAATCTGAATACATTGTAGAATGCATGCCAATAACAATAAAAAAGTGCACATAGAATAATGTAATTGTATAGATAGATAGAATAAATAAATAGATCAATTACAAAATCCAGCAGCGGCAATAAAGTGACTAGTGCAAAACAAAAAAAGAAAAAACCCTCTCTCTAAAAAAAAACTACAAACACTGATGCAGCAGCTTGTGGAGCCCACTGTTTACTCCCTAGCTGATAAAGAGACTATCTACACTATTATCCTCAAAGAAAATAAAAGAAACCCTAAATATGCAGTGGCTGGTGGGGATCTGCCACTTAAAGCTTACCCTACAAACAACAGAATTCAACTACTGCTCTCACCTCCTGTAATCTATAAAGTGCAGAGAATGAAACCGACATAAGTGAAATTGGCAAACATACAAAACAAAAAACATATATATGTAACACAGATAAAGATACATTATCATAATGAATCAATACATATCTCAAAGGAGATGAAATTGACGGTGTGTGGTGATCGGCAAGACCTAGACTGAACACATCAATGACGTCATCACAATGGGACCACGTGGCGACCCCGGGTTTTTTGTATAAATAACTTTGAAGTTCACTGTTAATGTTATGAAATATTATATAAAAGAACAAAGAAATGTCTTTATTTCTTTATTTATGTACTAGCGAATTGCCCGTCAACAAATTACGGCAATAGAATTGTAAGTCAAGGAATGGTGTTTGGCACAGACATTATTTTTTGTGGTGGTCTGAGATGTCGGCGCTGATTGCGAGCATCTTGTTTTTTTTATCAGAGGCGCTTTTGGTGTCATTGTAAGGTCGGCGCTGATCTGCTTTTTGCGCTTATTGCAAGGCTGTCCTCTGGTGTAGTTTGTGTGGTATGAGCAGCGTTGGTGCTCAATGTGAGGCGCGCAGTGAATGTCTTTTGCATTTCTTGCGATAGTGTTTTTTTTTTTGTGTATATGTTTTTTGTGATGCTAATGAAATAATTAGTAAATGAATACAGTAATATACTTTACCTACTTGTAAGTAGTACATGCAGAGCTGAATCTTTTTTCATGTTCCTGCAGCATACAATGTAGGTTTGCAGTGTTGTGGAGCTGAGGTGTAAGTGTCCGCAATGTGTGCAGTGTGTAGTGTAATAGGCTGCGTGCGTGAGGGGAAGTCGTTAGTGTAGCTGGGTACTTCCACATTCTGTAAGTTTGTGTTGCAAAATGGCGGTGAATGTGTATGTCGTAGGCGGTTTTGTATGATTTAGCGTCCTTGCTAATGGTGTATGTTGTAGGTCGTACAGGTTTTTGTAAAAGCCGTATTTGCTTTGTGGTATTTAGCGGCTTTAGGGGTCGTGTAGCCTAATTTTTAGTTTTCTTCGGCTGCCATTTTTTTCTCTTGCTTCGAAGATTTTTGAGTGGCTAAATGTTGTCAATTTGACCGAATTCGAGGTTTAAGCTGTGTTACCGAGGTCATAGGTGTCCCCTCTTGGTGTGGGTAAGGTTTTTATTTTATGTTTGTGTGTATTTTTGTTGTGTAATATATAGTGATGTCCCGAACAGTTCGACGGCAGACTATTCGCGGTGATTTTTGCATGTTCACGTTCGCAGTGAACGGCGAACACATGCGCTTTTGGGTTCGCCCCCTATTCTTTATCATTGAGGAAACTTTGACCCTGCACCTCACAGTCAGCAGACACATTCCAGCCAATCAGCCGCATACACTCCCTTCCAGAGCCTTCCATCTGAAGGACAGCAACCCAAAAAGCCCTTTTTAGGGCTAGAAAATCATTTATTTTATTTTATGATTTTTTTCTGTGTAATCTAATTGCATATGCCTGCCTGCCAGCGTGTGTGTGTGACAGGCTAACACCTAACAGCTTATATTGTGCTCAGTGAAATAAAACAACACTTTTTGACTGTAATAGATTGAATATCAGTTGCCTGCCTACAGGCGTGTGTGTGAAGCCTATTGCATCTACTCTGCCAACTTTTGCCAGTGCACAGTGACACTCATATCGACATTGATGATAACGTCAAGATTAAAGTGCAAGTGTCTCTGTAGCAGTAAACATGATTTTTTAGAAATAAAGTGCTGTTAGAAAGCATAACATAATTAAGTACCATGAAATGTAATAGAAACATTGTGAAGTTCTTGCTAGTACTTTTATATATCTATATAACAATCTGAATACATTGTAGAATGCATGCCAATAACAATAAAAAAGTGCACATAGAATAATGTAATTGTATAGATAGATAGAATAAATAAATAGATCAATTACAAAATCCAGCAGCGGCAATAAAGTGACTAGTGCAAAACAAAAAAAGAAAAAACCCTCTCTCTAAAAAAAAACTACAAACACTGATGCAGCAGCTTGTGGAGCCCACTGTTTACTCCCTAGCTGATAAAGAGACTATCTACACTATTATCCTCAAAGAAAATAAAAGAAACCCTAAATATGCAGTGGCTGGTGGGGATCTGCCACTTAAAGCTTACCCTACAAACAACAGAATTCAACTACTGCTCTCACCTCCTGTAATCTATAAAGTGCAGAGAATGAAACCGACATAAGTGAAATTGGCAAACATACAAAACAAAAAACATATATATGTAACACAGATAAAGATACATTATCATAATGAATCAATACATATCTCAAAGGAGATGAAATTGACGGTGTGTGGTGATCGGCAAGACCTAGACTGAACACATCAATGACGTCATCACAATGGGACCACGTGGCGACCCCGGGTTTTTTGTATAAATAACTTTGAAGTTCACTGTTAATGTTATGAAATATTATATAAAAGAACAAAGAAATGTCTTTATTTCTTTATTTATGTACTAGCGAATTGCCCGTCAACAAATTACGGCAATAGAATTGTAAGTCAAGGAATGGTGTTTGGCACAGACATTATTTTTTGTGGTGGTCTGAGATGTCGGCGCTGATTGCGAGCCTCTTGTTTTTTTTATCAGAGGCGCTTTTGGTGTCATTGTAAGGTCGGCGCTGATCTGCTTTTTGCGCTTATTGCAAGGCTGTCCTCTGGTGTAGTTTGTGTGGTATGAGCAGCGTTGGTGCTCAATGTGAGGCGCGCAGTGAATGTCTTTTGCATTTCTTGCGATAGTGTTTTTTTTTTTTGTGTATATGTTTTTTGTGATGCTAATGAAATAATTAGTAAATGAATACAGTAATATACTTTACCTACTTGTAAGTAGTACATGCAGAGCTGAATCTTTTTTCATGTTCCTGCAGCATACAATGTAGGTTTGCAGTGTTGTGGAGCTGAGGTGTAAGTGTCCGCAATGTGTGCAGTGTGTAGTGTAATAGGCTGCGTGCGTGAGGGGAAGTCGTTAGTGTAGCTGGGTACTTCCACATTCTGTAAGTTTGTGTTGCAAAATGGCGGTGAATGTGTATGTCGTAGGCGGGTTTGTATGATTTAGCGTCCTTGCTAATGGTGTATGTTGTAGGTCGTACAGGTTTTTGTAAAAGCCGTATTTGCTTTGTGGTATTTAGCGGCTTTAGGGGTCGTGTAGCCTAATTTTTAGTTTTCTTCGGCTGCCATTTTTTTCTCTTGCTTCGAAGATTTTTGAGTGGCTAAATGTTGTCAATTTGACCGAATTCGAGGTTTAAGCTGTGTTACCGAGGTCATAGGTGTCCCCTCTTGGTGTGGGTAAGGTTTTTATTTTATGTTTGTGTGTATTTTTGTGTTTTTTAATGTTTGGCGCTGTGCACGGATTGTCCGTTAATGTCATACTTTTGCGAGTCCGTAATGGATTTTTTCTAAGTCCCGCGGGTCGTAATTGATCTTGTGTAAGTCCGCTTTTTTTTTTTTTCTAAGTCCCGCGGCTGCTATATTTTTGTGTAAGTCCGTAGTTAGTCATTGCATGTTTATTTATTATTTTGCAAGTCCCGCTTGTGTAGTGGTTTGTAACCGGTTGTGAGGCGCCATAGAGCCTCCACTTCCGCAAATGCGGCGCGATTTGCAAGGGCCTGCATTTGTGGCCTGCCATGAGCCTGCGGCTCATTGCAGCCGACGTGGGAGCTTTCAGTTTCTTCTCTCACTCTCTCTGGATCTGGAACTACAATCAAACCCACTGTCTGAACCTGTGCTAAAGTCTCTCCACTATCTGTGGGCCTCAGTTTCTTCTCTCACTCTCTCTGGATCTGGAACTACAATCAAACCCACTGTCTGAACCTGTGCTAAAGTCTCTCCACTATCTGTGGGCCTCAGTTTCTTCTCTCACTCTCTCTGGATCTGGAACTACAATCAAACCCACTGTCTGAACCTGTGCTAAAGTCTCTCCACTATCTGTGGGCCTCAGTTTCTTCTCTCACTCTCTCTGGATCTGGAACTACAATCAAACCCACTGTCTGAACCTGTGCTAAAGTCTCTCCACTATCTGTGGGCCTCAGTTTCTTCTCTCACTCTCTCTGGATCTGGAACTACAATCAAACCCACTGTCTGAACCTGTGCTAAAGTCTCTCCACTATCTGTGGGCCTCAGTTTCTTCTCTCACTCTCTCTGGATCTGGAACTACAATCAAACCCACTGTCTGAACCTGTGCTAAAGTCTCTCCACTATCTGTGGGCCTCAGTTTCTTCTCTCACTCTCTCTGGATCTGGAACTACAATCAAACCCACTGTCTGAACCTGTGCTAAAGGTATCTAAAGACACTTTGGAGTCATTTCAACTTGTACTATATGTAGTATTATCAATATTTGTATGAATGTTTCTGTGATATAATATTTGATGAGATAGAAAACTTTTACTAAGCAAATCCATACTTTTGCATTTGTCTGAAACCCCCCTTACCTTGCCTGCTCCCCCACCCCCAAAGCCTGGTTTTATTGCTTCTTATCTCTGAAATAACATTTGTCCATCCTTCTCACATTCTGTTGCAGTCTCTCCACTATCTGTGGGCCTCAGTTTCTTCTCTCACTCTCTCTGGATCTGGAACTACTTCCCTCCCCCCCTGCCCCTCACCCACCCGCCCCTTGTTTCTCTTGATTTATTGAGTCACTCAAATTTCCTACAGCTGATCAATTAGCAACATCTGCGAACTATACCTAATTAATCTTTTACACAATGTTTCCTCATGCCCTTTCCTTCCTCATTACATCCTGTTCTTTCCTCAAGCTTCTCTTCTCAACTTTGCCACATCATGTCTCCAACGTAACCATCTCACCTTACATGCTTTCCTCTCCTCTTTTATGCTCCCATGAGCTACTCTTATTCCTCCATCCACCATCTCCTACCCCTTCTAAAGCTCATAAGCAGAAACACTCCTGCAAGTCCAAATCCCACTTCCTCTCCCTCTCTCTCTTTATTCTGCTGGCTTCTTGGGACATACCTCCTAACACAGGCCCCTCACCTCCCACTCGCAGATTATACTATCTGACCACTAGGGGCAGATAACATATTACATACTAGGATCACTTACCAAATTACTTTCTCAGTTGCTTTCCTTTTCCTTCTAACTTTGCATACCCTCCTACCTAATGAAACTTCACTTTCTTCCTGACCCTTGCTATTTGTTATCTGCCTCTTCCATCCCCTTTAGATTGTAAGTAGAGAGTTTTCAATCTTGTAGAGTGCTTTGGGAAAAAGCACTTTCTACAAAGATTCTAAGCTCAAAACAGGGCCCTCCACTTTTTGCAGTTTGTTAAAATGTATTTTTTTCCTTGTTCATTTCCTCTGTATAGCGCTACGGAATATGTTGGCGCGTTACAAATAAAAGTAATAATAATAAGTAATAATAATAACCTCCGCAAATGCGGACCCTCACATTGCGAGGGTCCGCATTTGCGGTCCAAAAGTCGTAGGGGGTTGTAGGGATGAGCGCCTACAGTGCTAATCTCCACCAGCGCAATGAGCGCCTTCGGCACTCCTTGCCAGCAACTGCGGCCCTCACTTTGTGAGGGCCGCAGTTGCGGCGAGCTCGCTATGCCAGCCCGCAAGCGTTAGCAACAACGCATATTGCTGACACTATAGATGTGATATCTACAACATAATTATTCATTAGTTGCATTTTGTTTTAATTGCAATAAAAAAAAATTTGAAAAAAAAATGAACCTGGGAAACTTCTGCATCCAGGAGGGTCAATTACAATGGGAGAAATATGTGGTATAGTAAAGGACCCTACCTTTGTAGGGAAAATTTCTTCCATACAACAACTTGTAGATCACACCTCTTCCTCCCATACACTATTCCTTATGCTCCTGGAGGAGAATGAATACATCACCGTGTTTCAGAAACTTGCCATTCCCCCAAACCTTATCATCTATGTTGCATTCAGGGTAGCACCTGTTAAACATCCCCTTTCCCAGACTACACAACACATTTAAGTTGTTGTAAAGTAAGGACGAGAATAAGGATAACATAACAAAACTTACTGCATTATATACTTTTTATAAAAAAACAATATTGATCTTTACATTCCTTAAAACTTGCTCCAGTAATCAACCATTTCTGGTCCTTCTGTAACAGAACACCATGTGATGCAATGGGATAAATTGATGGACACTGGTAAACTTCACACAATATAACAATTATGACACATTTCTTCATTTGATGCATATTACACAGTTTCCTTTTCCTATTGGTAGATATAATAACAGTTTGAGGAACCCAATATTTCAAAATGTTTGGGTTCAAGTAGGCAAACTATTTATACTTCCTTTGAAACTATCTAAATAATAATAACTATCAAAAGTTCTTAACCATCCATGGTTGCATGATTTGGTCCATATGCATTTTTTGCCTACTTACCCTACCCCAGAAAATATCTGGAAAATAGTGTCTAGGCTACGGAGAAACTCTCTAGAGTAAGCATTTGGAATCAAGTACTTGCAGTAAAGCATGGTCAAACCAAAACTTTATATTTCAGGGGTATTGGATATAACTTCTGGAACACACCAGCAATCCTGCGCCTGTACTAGTGGAACCATACAATTAAAGGCGTTGGATGAAATTGGGTCTCCTTTTCTAATCCAGACAAACTGCCTCTAGGGGCATCTGAGGTATTTACATCTTCAGGCAGTCTGGTTCTCTTTTGACCTACATCCATTACCCTTTTTCTGGCAAGTCATTAATGTCCTGCATGTCTTGGTCAGTATTTTATTGCCTCCCCACAACTCTGGTACTTCTGTCTGCCACACTTTTCTGTAACTCTTGGAGATATTTCTGCAATCATTCTTGGAGCAGCCTTTCATCTACTGTGCCTCATGGACTAGCAAACAGAATATATAGGACAATGGACTATCAGTCTAGCACTCCTGACTCTTTAGGAAGGCTGTTTTTAGTGTCTGTTTCATTCTTCTACTATGCCTGAGCTAAGTGGTCAGTATGGCATGAAAATATGTTGCTGGATCCCAAGCAATGATATGCATTGTTTCATGATGTAAAATGAGTATATTGATCTGATTCAGTTTTTAATGATATTACCCATCTTGGGAACACTTCTCTTTCCCAAATCTTGGACACAATGTCTAACAAGGCTACTTGATAGGGAAAAACTTTCACCTATTTAGTGAATAGCTCCACCATCACTGGTATATATTTATATGCATAAACTGGACAGTACTAATAAAAATGCTCAGATTGTATAAAGTAATATACTACTACTACTACTCATAATAAAAATAATAATAATAATAATGCATGTACATAACATTGATTAAACAATTACATTATATTTTGCAAACATGCTTTATCAGCTTTGCTGATTTCTATAACTAAAACATCTGTCCCTCATTCTTCCAATACTAATCTTTTGTTTCATTACAGATTACTAAAGGTTTCTGCATAATATTGTTTATGGCTGTCATATTTGAACTTCTCCTGATGACACAGCATAACTTTACACCATTCCAAAAAAAAGATTTGTTTAATTTATTTTAAATCTACAGTATGACTCATTTTAGAGCTTTTTTATGTCATTGACACTTTTTGCCTCTGTGATTCTTTCTCCTTCATTTACATATAAGCTTACAAAAAATAATTTAGTCTAAATTATTTTAATCAACACATTTTAACAGTCTCTGGCAATGCTACTTGCTTATTAACTCTTGAATTACTATTTTACAAAACATGGCAGAACTTGTGAAAATAAATATTATATCATAAAAAAAAGAAACGTATGGCCCTCTAATTATTGGCAGGATAGTATATATCTGATAAACATTATACAAATAAAATACAAACACATGTGGATCATGTAAAGGACTATTGAATAATTAAATGGCACAAAGGAACTCATTCACTGATAGAGATTATAGCTTCACCAATAATATGTTTTATTTTATTTTTAATTTTTTTACCAAACTAGAACTTTAATTACATGGTTCTTGATATTTTTATGAATGAAAATCACACATTCTGAAATAAATGAGCAATCAACTGCACAACATTTTTTTTTTTTTACAATTCTTTGCTTTCCTAGTGTTTTCACCAACAATCTTTCCATTATAAGTCACACATTATAGCCACATTATGGGCCCTATTAAATTCTCCCTCGTAGTTCTCTCGGTGCTCGCAAAAGGCAGTTTTCCTGCTGTTTGCGAGTACCGAATCTCTCGCAGCCTGCTTTGCGATATGACTGCGAGAAAATGGCCGAGAATAGGCTCCGAGAGAGCTACGTAGCCTTAAATCTATGCACGAGTCTCGCATATAGTAAGAATCCCTACGTGGACAAAAAGTCCACGCAAGGGATCCGAAAGCCTCTACGTGCTGCCTCGGAACAGCCCAAGACAGCAGTGTGAGGCTCCCCCCTGCACCCTATACACATCCCCATGCTGCAGGGGTCTCTATCAGGACCCCTGCAGCACCCCCACATTAACCTCTTGTAGCGGGGGTCCCCGATCTGCATAGATCAGGCCCCCCGCTGCATTTAAAACTTTTAAATTCCCCGCCGCGGCTCCTTAAAGGGGCCGCTGCAAACTATTACCCAATCCCGGCCGCGGCACTTAAAATTAACCCCCCTCTTTGCTGGGGGTCCCCATCGGGACCCCCGAAGTGTCCCCACATAAACCCCCTGCAGCGGGGGGCCCCGCTCGGCACCGATCGTGACCCTGCTGCAATTCAATTTTAAATTTCCCGCCTCGCGGGTCCTCAAAGGACCGTAAAGGTCCTGAAAGGACTCGCACTAAAAATATTAACCCCAGGCAACTATAATTATTACCCCATTAACTCATGATGGTCAATACAGACCACCATAAGGCCTAAATTAACCCATTAACTCATGATGGTCAATACAGACCACCATAAGGCCTAAATTAACCCATTAACTCATGATGGTCAATACAGACCACCATAAGGCCTAAATTAACCCATTAACTCATGATGGTCAATACAGACCACCATAAGGCCTTAATTAACCCATTAACTCATGGTGGTCAATACAGACCACCATAAGGCCTAAATTAACCCATTAACTCATGATGGTCAATACAGACCACCATAAGGCCTAAATTAACCCATTAACTCATGATGGTCAATACAGACCACCATAAGGCCTTAATTAACCCATTAACTCATGGTGGTCAATACAGACCACCATAAGGCCTAAATTACCCCATTAACTCATGATGGTCAATACAGACCACCATAAGACCTTAATTAACCCATTAACTCATGATGGTCAATACAGACCACCATAAGGCCTAAATTAACCCATTAACTCATGGTGGTCAATACAGACCACCATAAGGCCTAAATTAACCCATTAACTCATGGTGGTCAATACAGACCACCATAAGGCCTAAATAAACCCATTAACTCATGATGGTCAATACAGACCACCATAAGGCCTAAATTTTCCCATTAACTCATGGTGGTCAATACAGACCACCATAAGGCTCTATTTAACACCATCAGTCCCATAAGGGTATATTATTACCATTATGGGCCTGTTACAACCCAACATTAACCACATAAGTGCCATGATGGTCCTCAAGGACCATCATGACACTAACTACAAACACTACACTATAACCCCCAATAAACCATTTAATCTAAACTAACCCCCCTCTACACTAATCTATTAACACTTACACTACCTACCTACACTACCTACACCTAATAAACCTCCCCAACGCTCGAATTACAAAAAACAAGAAACCTACAGTACAGAAAAAAACAAAACAAATTACAACCCCACCCCCCACTACAGAAAACAAAAAAAATACATTACAACCCCACCCCCCACTACATAAAATAAAAAAATTACACACCTGAAAAGGAAAGACAGATAAACACAATACAATACATACATATAATACATATAATACATTACATACAATACATGACATTACATATAATATATTAAATATAATATATTACATATAATATATTACATATAATATATTAAATATAATACATTACATACATTACATACAATACATGACATTACATACATTACATATAATATATTACATATAATATATTACATATAATATATTAAATATAATATATTACATATAATATATTAAATATAATACATTACATACATTACATACAATACATGACATTACATACATTACATATAATATATTACATATAATATATTAAATATAATATATTACATATAATATATTACATATAGTCCAAATCAAATACCCCCTATCTATCTAACATACAATCTATTTAATTTAAAATAAATCCTAACTATATCAAATACATCCCCCTATCTATCTAATATACAAAAAATCCTAACTACATACACAGACCCTAATTCTAAAATAAAATAAAATAATTACAGTCCTAACTACATACACAGACCCTTATTCTAAAATAAAATAAAATAATTACAGTCCTAACTACACAGACCCTAATTCTAAGCTAAAATCAATAAATTAAGACCTCTTACCTTTAAGATGTTGCTTCAGATCACTAACCTATGGGTCAAACAAAAAAAAAAATTAGTACAAAACATTAACATCCAATAAATAAACATTATATACATTCTAAATATTCAACTCACCTTTACAGCATGTCCCTTCACTGTTTAGCTCTTCCGGCGCGGCCCTGTTAAAAAAAAAACACAATACATGAATACATTAATACAATATATAAACAACAAATAAAATACACAAATAAACATCTAAATATACATTTAACTTACCTCGCCGCGATGTCCCCGGCCTTCTCTCCTTCAGCCCCGGCTGGGCCGCGGAACCATCCGTGCTCTAAAAAAAAAAAAAAAAAAAAAAATAACGGAGGTCTGCACTGGCAGACCTCCCCGACGCTAATGAACCTCCCGGAGTCGTTTCCGGGAGGAAATTGGCATTGGCGGCTTGTGATTGGCTGAAAAAGCTGTCAGCCAATCAAAAGTCGTCAATGTAGGAGCCAATCAGGATGCGCAGATGTCTTCTACCAATCACTCCGTGGGGGTGTATCCCATAGTGATTGGCTGAAGGCATCTGAGCGTTGTGATTGGTTCCCAGAAAGATAGACAAGTGTTTTAGCCAATCAGGGTGGGATATTGGGGTGTATCCCATCCTGATTGGCTCACACATTGACGACTTTTGATTGGCTGAAATTGATAGACAGCTTTTTCAGCCAATCACAAGCCGCCAATGCCAATTTCCTCCCGGAAACGACTCCGGGAGGTTCATTAGCGTCGGGGAGGTCTGCCAGTGCAGACCTCCGTTAGTTTTTTTTTTTTTAGAGCGCGGATGGTTCCGCGGCCCAGCCGGGGCTGAAGGAGAGAAGGCCGGGGACATCGCGGGGAGGTAAGTTAAATGTATATTTAGATGTTTATTTGTGTATTTTATTTATTGTTGATATATTGTATTAATGTATTCATGTATTGTGTTTTTTTTTTAACAGGGCCGCGCCGGAAGAGCTAAACAATGACGGGACATGCTGTAAAGGTGAGTTGAATATTTAGAATGTATAGAATGTTTATTTATTGGATGTTAATGTTTTGTACTAATTTTTTTGTTTTGTTTGACCCATAGGTTAGTGATCTGAAGCAACATCTTAAAGGTAAGTGGTCTTAATTTATTGATTTTAGCTTAGAATTAGGGTCTGTGTAGTTAGGACTGTAATTATTTTATTTTAGTTTAGAATAAGGGTCTGTGTATGTAGTTAGGATTTTTTGTATATTAGATAGATAGGGGGATGTATTTGATATAGTTAGGATTTATTTTAAATTAAATAGATTGTATGTTAGATAGATAGGGGGTATTTGATTTGGACTATATGTAATATATTATATGTAATATATTATATTTAATATATTATATGTAATATATTATATGTAATGTATGTAATGTCATGTATTGTATGTAATGTATGTAATGTATTATATTTAATATATTATATGTAATATATTATATGTAATATATTATATTTAATATATTATATGTAATATATTATATGTAATATATTATATTTAATATATTATATGTAATATATTATATTTAATATATTATATGTAATATATTATATGTAACATATTATATGTAATGTATGTAATGTCATGTATTGTATGTAATGTATGTAATGTATTATATGTATGTATTGTATTGTGTTTATCTGTCTTTCATTTTCAGGTGTGTAATTTTTTTATTTTCTGTAGTGGGGGGTGGGGTTGTAATGTATTTTTTTGTTTTCTGTAGTGGGGGGTGGGGTTGTAATTAGTTTTTTTTTCTGTACTGTAGGTTTTTTTGTTTTTTGTACTTTAGGTTTTTTGTTTTCTGTACTGTAGGTTTTTTGTTTTTTGTAATTAGAGTGTTGGGGAGGTTTATTAGGGGTTAGGTAGTGTAGGCTGGTAGTGTAAGTGTTAATAGATTAGTGTAGAGGGGGGTTAGTTTAGATTAAATGGTTTATTGGGGGTTATAGTGTAGTGTTTGTAGTTAGTGTCATGATGGTCCTTGAGGACCATCATGGCACTTATGTGGTTAATGTTGGGTTGTAACAGGCCCATAATGGTAATAATATACACTTACGGGACTGATGGGGTTAAATAGAGCCTTATGGTGGTCTGTATTGACCATCATGAGTTAATGGGTTAATTTAGGCCTTATGGTGGTCTGTATTGACCATCGTGAGTTAATGGGGTAATTTAGGCCTTATGGTGGTCTGTATTGACCATCATGAGTTAATGGGTTAATTTAGGCCTTATGGTGGTCTGTATTGACCATCATGAGTTAATGGGTTAATTTAGGCCTTATGGTGGTCTGTATTGACCATCATGAGTTAATGGGTTAATTTAGGCCTTATGGTGGTCTGTATTGACCATCATGAGTTAATGGGGTAATTTAGGCCTTATGGTGGTCTGTATTGACCATCATGAGTTAATGGGGTAATTTAGGCCTTATGGTGATCTGTATTGACCACCATGAGTTAATGGGTTAATTTAGGCCTTATGGTGGTCTGTATTGACCACCATGAGTTAATGGGTTAATTTAGACCTTATGGTGGTCTGTATTGACCATCATGAGTTAATGGGGTAATAATTATAGTTGCCTGGGGTTAATATTTTTAGTGCGAGTCCTTTCAGGACCTTTACGGTCCTTTGAGGACCCGCGAGGCAGGAAATTTAAAATTGAATTGCAGCAGGGTCACGATCGGTGCCGATCGGGGCCCCCCGCTGCAGGGGGTTTATATGGGGACACTTCGGGGGTCCCAATGGGGACCCCCAGCATAGAGGGGGGTTAATTTTAAGTGCCGCGGCCGGGATTGGGTAGTAGTTTGCCGCGGCCCCTTTAAGGAGCCGCGGCGGGGAATTTAAAAGTTTTAAATGCAGCGGGGGGCCTGATCTATGCAGATCGGGGACCCCCCCTGCAATGGGTTTATGTGGGGACACTTCGGGGGTCCCGATGGGGACCCCCAGCATAGAGGGGGGTTAATTTTAAGTGCCGCGGCCGGGATTGGGTAATAGTGTGCCGCGGCCCCTTTAAGGAGCCGCGGCGGGGAATTTAAAAGTTTTAAATGCAGCGGGGGGCCTGATCGGTGCCGATCAAGGACCCCCGCTGCAAGGGGTTAATGTGTGGGGGCTGCGGGGGTTCCAATGGACCCCTGCAGCAAGGTGTTCATGTGAGGACACTTCGGGGGTCCCGACGGGGACCCCCGCATTGAGGGGGGGGTTAATTTTAGGTGCCGGGGGGGGTATTCAGAGTACCCCCACGGCAGGGCTTATGTGGGGGACTGCCGCGGAGGTCCCTTTTAGAACCCCCGCAGCAATTGATGAGGAGTGGGAGCCTGCGATATCATCTCGCAGGCTGTCACTCCTCATGTACATTTACGCAGTGTAGATACGTACAGCCCTGCTGCGTAGCTCATACGTTGCTCGCAGCAGGGCTAATTTAATAGCATTGGAACTTAGAGAAACTTTGCAGTACGTAGGGCTTAAGTAGAAGCCTCTTATTTACGAGGCTGGAATTTAATAGGGCCCTAAATTCCAAGCATGCAACGGCCATGGTACAGCCGCAAAGCCTGTGGGTTTGAAATTCGGCAGAGTTACACAGCGGAAAAAAATTCGACTAGCCCGCAACAGACGTGGCCAACATCCAAATCCGTAAACCATGTTTCCGCAGGTTGCATTTTTCACCCATGAACATGATCAATTAGTCAAACCCGTGGTTACAGGTTTAGAAGGAGCCAATAGTAAAAGAGATCTTCATCATAACGTCACAAAAAAAATTGAGGTTAGGTTGCAATCACTTACAGGTTTAAAGTACGAGTTCAGATTGGACCCGCATTCCATAAATAATGCAATCACATATAATAGTTGTCAAACTACGAGACGTCGTCACGCGAAGCGAGGGATGCAGTTGTGTCCGCAAATGCGGACCCTTGCGCACCGAGGGGCCGCATTTGCGGGAGGTGAAGTCTACCATGTCGTATGTGTTTGTCCGCAAATGCGGTCCCTCGCGTAGCAAGGGGCCGCATTTACGGAAGGTGAAGTCTCCCATGTCGTATGTGTTTGTCCGCAAATGCGGTCCCTCGCGAAGCGAGTGTCCGCATTTGCGGAAGGTAAAGTCTCCAATGTCGTATGTATGCACGACTTAGAAAACAAAAACACCTCGGAACCAACCTTAACATAACAAACACCCACACGCACGAAAAATGGTGGAACTGCGCGCACTTAAAAAAAGTTAAAACACACCAAATACTCACAAAAACTACATAAAAAGCTTACCCAAAGCAATGGGGGGGGGCACCCAGGACATCTGAAAGTGAAGTTACACCTCCATTTAGGTCCAAATTCCCGAGTTCAGACACACGAAAATCCCCTAAGCAAGAGAAAAAATGGCCGCCGAAAAAACGAAAACAAGGCTCTCAGCCCAGCAACGTACAAATTTCCCAAGAAGGGATCCGAGATAAGCTCGGAAACCCACATTAACCCCACAGGATCCGAGATAAGCTCGGAGCCCTGCATTAACCCCACATTAACCATCGCAGTGCGGGTCCCAATTGCACACGATCGGGGACCCCTGCTGCAATGACAATTCTAAATTCCCGCGTTACAGGTCCTTAAAGGACCGTAAAGTTCCTTAAAGGACCCGTTGTAAAAGAAAACAAATATACACTATCACCCTGTCAATCATGGGGGTCAATACAGACCGCCATAAACCCCTCATTAACCCTGTCACTCATGGGGGTCAATATCTGCTATTTGTAACGCAAACTAAAAATAATAACAATACACATGGACATCATCAAATGGACAATATAGAAATGTGTACATGTGTACATTCATTAGGCTGTTGGATGAGGGTGTTTAGTATGACCAGAGAATTATCTTAACATAATTCTACTAATCACTGACTCATTTCATTTTGTACTCCAGGGCCAAATTTTCCAAATATTCCAGGTATTTTTTGGTTTGATACTTTAGCAGTCCAATCTCTATGATTAGAGTAACAAATGTTATTGATGTTATATCTAGGATGATTGAATATCCTTATAGAATTGAACGTTGGCCTCTTCCGCATCCTTTATTGGATCATAGACTTGGATCACTATGATGTTAAATGGCTGCATTTAATTTGAATTAAAATGATTCTGTCATTTTTTTAAAATTGTAATGGAGCATAGCTTTGGCCATCCTTTCATTGATTATGAGGGATACTCTATTTCTTCTGCAGGTTTCTTGACCACAGTAGAAGCTCAGGTGGTTGTCTGATATGAAATATCTAATTCCATTCCATTTGAGTTCACTAATTCACAGGACGTCAATGCTTAATCTTGAGATCTCATCTTTAACTTTTTTCAATTTAAGGGGCTCATCTTCCACTAAGTAAGTTATGATGTCTATTTCGGTATAATGATTTTTAATCTTATGGGATTCTAGATCTATGTCTCCTTATGTTTGAGTCAAGTCCTCTGTTTTAGTTTCTAAAAGGCA
The DNA here is from genome assembly GCA_027410445.1 of Discoglossus pictus. Classification (NCBI taxonomy): domain Eukaryota; kingdom Metazoa; phylum Chordata; class Amphibia; order Anura; family Alytidae; genus Discoglossus; species Discoglossus pictus. The sequence continues at coordinate 123,327,071 of CM050166.1, forward strand.
ATTTATTCTCCTAGTGAAGTTTTCTCAGATTTCATTGTTCTTAAAGTATCATTAATTTCCTATTGAATCACTTTCCTTTTTTTGTCATTTGTCAATCCTTCAATTGATACTATCATAAACCTTCCAATTTAGTTGTCATAAAACCTATAATATTTGAAATCACATTGCATACAAATTCTACACAAATGTGAATGAATGAATAAATAAATACCAATAGCCTTATTAAATCCCAGCCTCGTAGATAAGAGGCTTCTACTTAAATCCTATGTACTGTAAAATTTCTCAAAGTTACGCTATTAAATTAGCCCTGCTGCGAGCAACGTGTGAGCCATGCAACAGGGTTGTCCGTGTCAACACTGCGATAAAGTACATGAGGAGTGACAGCCTGCGAGATGATCTCGCAGGATCCCTCACCTCATTAATTAGTGCAGGGGTCCTAAACAGCACCTAAAATTACCCCCCCTCTATGCGGGGGTCCCGAATGGGATCCCCGAAGTGTACCCACATTAACCCCTTGCTGCAGGGGTCCATAAGGACCCTGCAGCCCCCCTACATTAACCGCTTGCAGTGGGGGTCCCCGATAGGCACCGATCAGGCCCCTGCTGCATTTAAAACATTTAAATTCTGCGCCACGGCTCCTTAAAGAGCTTGTGGCACGCTATTAACAATCAAGACCGCTGCACCTAAAATTAACCCCCTTCTATGCTGGGGGTCCCCATCGGGACCCCCAAAGTGTTCTCACATTAACCCCTTGTTGCAGGGATCCATAGGGATCCCCACAGCCCCCCACATTAACCCCTTGCAGCAGGTGGCACCGATCGTGACCCTGCTGCATTTCGAATTTTAAATTTCCCGCCTCGCGGGTCCTTAAAGGACCGTAAAGGTCCTGAAAGGACTCGCGCTAAAAAATATTAACCCCGGCCAACTAAAATTAACCCCATAACTCATGGGGGTCAATACAGACCCCCATAAGCACTTTATTAACCCCATAACTCATAGGGGTCAATACAGATCCCCATAAGTCTCTATTTAACCCCATCAGTCCCATAAAGGTATATTATGACACTTATGGGGCTGTTAAAACCCTAACATTAACCACACAAGTGCCATGACGGTCCTCAAGGACACTAACTACAAACACTACACTATAACCCCCAATAAACCATTAAATCTAAACTAACCCCCCTCTACACTAATCTATTAACACTTACACTACCTACCTACACTACCTACCACCTAATAACCCCCCCACCACTCTAATTACAAAAAATAAAAAAACTAACCTTACAGAAAATAAAAAAACCTAAGTCACAAAAAATAAAAAAAATCAACATTACAGAAAATAAAAAAAAAACATTACAACTCCCCCCACTACAGAAAAAAATAAAAAATTACACTCCTGAAAAGGAAAGACATACACAATACAATACATACATACAATACAATACATTACAATACATACAATACAATACAAATAAAATACAATACCCCCTATCTATCTAACATACAATCTATTTAATATACAATAAATTCTAACTACATACAGAAAGCCTAATTCTAAGCTAAAATAAAATAATTAAGACCACTTACCTTTGTAGATGTCCCTTCAGATCACCAATCTAGGGATAAAACAAAAAAAAATGAGTACAACACATTAACATAAAATAAATAAACATTATACACATTCTAAATATTCTACTCACCTTTCCAGTATGTCCCCGTCCTTCTTCTTTTCTTCTCCGACACGGCCCCTCTTAAAAAAAAACACATTACATTAGTACAACAAATACACAAAATAAAATAAAACAAAAATATAAACATATAAATATATTTTTAACTTACCTCCCCTCAATGTCCCCAGCCTCCTCCTCTTCAGCCCCGGCTGGGCCCTGGAACAATCCGTGCTCTAAAAAATAAAAATAAAAAAACTAACGGAGGTCTGCACTCGCAGACCTCCCCTACGCTAATGAGCCTTCAGCCAATCACAATGGGATACACTCCCATGGAGTGATTGGTTGACCTTGACAACAGCCAATCAGAAGGCACAAATGCCTTCAGCAAATCACTCTGTGGGGGTGTATCCCATTGTGATTGTCTGAACAAATCTGCGCCTTATGATTGGTTTAAATAAAGATTGACAGGTGCGTTAGCCAATCATGGGGGGTTGTATTTTATTTGTATTGTATTGTATGTAATGTATTGTATGTATGTATTGTATTGTATTGTATTGTACTGTATTGTGTATGTCTTTCCTTTTCAGGTGTGTAATTTTTTTTATGGGGATCTGTATTGACCCCCATGAGTTATGGGGTTAATTAAGTGCTTATGGGGGTCTGTATTGACCCCCATGAGTTATAGGGTTAATTATTGGTTTATGGGGGTCTGTATTAACCCCCATGGGTTATAGGGTTAGTCATTGGCTTATGGGGGGCTGTATTGACCCCATGAGTTATAGGGTTAATTATTGGCTTATGGGGGTCTGTATTGACCCCCGTGAGTTATAGGGTTAATTATTGCCTTATGGGAGTCTGTATTGACCCCCATGAGTTATAGGGTTAATGAAGTGCTTATGGGGTCTGTATTGACCTCCATGAATTATAGGGTTATTTATTGGCTTATGGGGGTCTGTATTGACCCCCATGAGTTATGGGGTTCATTTTAGTTGCCTTGGGTTAATATTTTTTAGTGTGAGTCCTTTCAGGACATTTAAGGTCCTTTAAGGACCCGCAAGGAGGGAAATTAAAACATTTAAATGCAACGGGATCGGTGCCGATCGGGGGCCCCCACTGAAACGGGTTAATGTGTGTGTGGGGGCCCTATGGACCCCTATAGGAAGGGGTTCATGTGGGGACACTTTGGGGGTTCCAATGGGGACCCCCAGCATAGAGGGGGGTTAATTTTAGGTGCCACAGCCGGGTTTGTTAATAGTGTGCCACGTGCCCTTTAAGGAGCCGTGGCGGGGAATTTAAAACTTTTAAATGGAGCGGAGGCCTGATCTTTGCAGATCGGGGCCCCTAGCTGCAAGGGGTTGATGTGGGGGCTGCAAGGGGTTAATGTGGGGGGCTGCAGGGGCCCTATAGGAGCCTATTCTCTGCCATTTTTTGGAGTCATCTCGCAAAGCAGGCTGCGAGGGATTCGCTCTTTGCAAACATCAAAAAAATGCCTTTTGCGAGGACCGAAAGAAATATAAGGGATAATTTAATGAGGCCCAAATCCTGTGAAACTGATTTTGAGGAACAGCATATGTCTACATCACCACAAGTTAATTGTGTATTTTAATAAACCTTTCTCCTTCATATATTTTCTCAAAAGTTCAAATGCAAGCTAATTTTCCAGGACATCCTGTCCAGCTTAAAAATGTTGATTCTGATTAAATGGTGATTTCCTATAGGAATTTTTGCTCACTTGTATAAAAACATTGACTGCATTGATTTGTTTGAAAGTTGGCAAATGTAATATAATTTATAAAATCACCTATGACATTAGGTGATATAATTCATGACTTCAAATATGATATTAATAATTACATTAACTGTGTCATTACACTAGATCAGCTACTTAAATTGTTAACTTTGGAGGTTTACAAATTTTCATCTGAAGTTGGTTAGAAAAATAATAAATGGCTAAAAACATTTTTATTAAAGATATCAGAATTTTAAAACTTGCTTGTTTATGTAGTTGCTTGTTTAACCACATCAATTAAAGTTGTATTTCCTAGATTTACAGTATTTACATTTTATGCCATGAAGGTCTACTGTCATTACGTGGAGGAGCTGTTTAATTGTTTGTAAGAACACATGCTTCATAGAACAGGGCAAAAGTAAGTTGCAAGTCCTGTTTAAGAAATATACTATAATTCAAAGAGTATTTCTAGAAATCGCAGAGTTGTGGTTGGAGAAGCGCAAATGCTCTTTATTGGGTTTCCTCCTCTGTAAGAACCTGAAAAGTCTGTTGTGCTGTCCCCACTCTTTTCTAACCCTATTTATTATGGTCTGGTGGATTTGACCCCAAAACACCAGCATAGTCCCTGAGAGTTAAAGCGGCAATGCCATTGCTATATTGGTTCTTAAAGCAGAGATGCTGTTTCTTTAATAAAGATTTAACTAAAGATCCAATACCAAAAGTATATTTTTAGTAGAGGAGATAAAGTTTATAAATGAAAAATAGGTTGTGCCGATTAAATATGATTCTAAATATAGACCAACAGAAATCCAAAAATAAAAGTTCAAATTATTATTATTATAGAACAGAATTTAAGTTTGAATGCTCATACTCAGCAACTAGATGTATAAGGTTCTGGTCAGTATGGTAAATCCACTCTAACCCAATCTACACAGGGGACCAGTTGTAGTACCAATGGAAATAAAGTAGAGAAAGTTAAAAAAGAGAAAGAAAAGGCCACAAGGTACATATTCCTAAGTGCTAATGAAGTATAGGCTCAAAAAAGAAAAGAAAACTTCCAAGATATCAGTCCAGAGAATTCAACAGGACTATTAAGCATTATTAAATAAAAAACCTTTATTAATAAAATCACAATAAAATATCATACAGGTAAAAGACCATATTATGAGAGAACATATTATATATAAGAGAGAACATATTATATATAATAACCTTGAAATTAAAGCACCATAATTCAAAAGATCCCAAAGAATAAATGAGCTAGTATATCCAAAATAGATGGTATAAATATATGTAGGAGTAAGTAATATAACCTAATGAATAGGTCCTAGTATAAAGTATACTAATAATTCATGAGCCTAAACCATGTATCAGATACAATGGCAAACCTATTGTCCAATATTTAAATAAAACATGTAGCTCAAAGTAGCAGAGAGGTCCCTATAAATCTATAGCGAAGTCCCTAAAGGAATAACAAAAATGAGAACTAGGAGGACCCACTATTTATCCTCTGACTATAGGGGAAAAAGTTATCTACTCTCCAGTCTGATTAAATAAAGCAGTCCACCTATGTGAGGATCACAAATATAATACTTTAGATGGAAGAGAGGTCCCTATCAATTATAGTGGAGCTCCCTAAAGAATAACAAAATTGGAGCTAGAAGGACCCGCTATTTATCTTCTAACTGAAACAAGGATGTCTATCTCCTCTCTAAACTAATGGGATCTACAAATAAAACAGTCCACATTACAGTAATCACAGATATAAAACTCCAATAGAATTCAACATAAGCGGCTCAAATCGGACGCCTAGTTGCCGCATAGTTGATTCAAAATTCATCAAACAATGTCGCACACATGGGACGCCATCTATATCACCTTTCAAATTCAGCATACAGCTTCTCACAAACAGGACGCTGTCTGTATCACCTGAAGCACGTTTTGTCTAATCTCTTCTACGGAGGCTGAATTAGGTTCCCTTTAATAAAGGTTTCCCATGAGTCTTAATGTTCCTAGTGAAGTGACTTTTCACCATAATATCTCTCAAATTTGGTGATCTCCGCCAACTGGCTTGGAATCTTTGTCCCAGATGTTCTCTAAGAGTATTGTCTGTCCTCAGGATGTCTATGTGTTTATTTAGAATCAATAAGATCTCTCTCCATTCAGTATTGTATGTGCTTACGAATCTAGTCACCTCATTACTCTGTCGCCCCATCTTGGGGACCAGTAAACTGTCTCTGTTTGTATAAAGAGCTCTATGATAAGCTTTTTTAGTTATTCTGCCACTATACCCACGTTCACAGAGTCGTTGCCTTAGTTCCAAAGCACGAGTCTTAACAATCTTGATACTGAAACAATTCCTTCTAAGGCGAAGACATTCCCCATTAGGGATAGCCTCTTTGGTTGATGGAAGGTGGGAGCTAGAATAATGCAAAATGCTGTTTGTGGCAGTGGATTTCCTATACAGATCTGAATATATGTTACCAAAGTTGCCAAAGTCAATAGTATAACTAAGTCTTAGATTGAGTACATTGGCATTGATGGTACCAATGAATTCCACAAGCATTTCTTTACTGCCACTCCACAGAATGAACATGTCATTTATGTAGCGCAGTCATAGAATGACATGCTCAGTATATTGACTCATATACTGAGAAAAAAAACATATTCCCTCTCCCACCATCCTAGGTACAAGTTGGCATATGTTGCCGCACAAGCTGCCCCCATAGCCATACCCTCTGACCTGTATGTAATATTTACAATCAAAGGTGAAATAGTTATTGTGTTAAAACGAACCTTAGCAGTTTCAGTATGAATTTTACTTTTAGCTTCCATTGTTAGCTTCCATACTCAAAAAGTAGCCCATAGCTTGAACCCCAGCATCATGTCCAATAGAGGTATACAACAGCCTCAATATCACAGGTTGCTAGAAATACATCAAAACAAATACTCTCCAGTTTATTGTATTCTGATATACGACGGGAAGACTCACAACATGAGATCTTAAATGTACCTACTGGCTTCCTCACATAGGCTTCCATTACCCAAAACAATGGGTCTTCCAGGGGGTTTGTTGCAATTTTTATGCACCTTGGGAAGTAGGTACAATGTGGATATTTTGGGGCTTAGTTACTTTAAGGAACTGTATTCCTTTTAAACTGATGGCATTCTCATTTCTAGCAAGATTGATCATATCCATGTATGTTTTCAGAAATGTGGTCGTGGGTTGCCATAATATTCTTATATAGCAACTTATGGTCGAGTATTGTCTCTCCACTTCCTATAAATAATCTTTCACAGGCCATATGACTATATTGCCCCCTTTACTAGAGCGGGCTTAATAACAACCTCATCCTCATTCCTGAATTTCCCTAAGAGCTCTCTGTTCTTTCAAGCTATGTTGGGTTACAATTCCAACTGAGTTAAAAATTCTCACTACCTTACATATACCTCAACCCTGAGGACATAGTGAGGATGATGGTAAAAACTTGATATCTAAGTCTAAGCTTTTTAACCAAGAAGATGTCTTTCACATTGGGGATAATTTTCAGCTTACAAGTCCATCAGGACTTTAAAAGTTTCCTGCTCAATAGTAGTTATATTTGCTTCATTGGTAACTCTGTTATAAAATGTCTGTAATAATAAGAGTTGTGCAAACAAATGGACATCTTTAATAATCTCAAAAGAATCACATTTTTTTGAAAGAGAAAAAGAAAGACCTTCTACCATTTTGGCCTTTTTGGCAAATTCCGTGTGACCACATTCCGTCCCCTAGTCCTGTATCTTTAAACATCACTGTCCCTGAGATTCCACTCCGGGGCAATATCCCCCTTGTAATTCCTGTTCTCTAGGGGATCTAGCATGGATTCCCTTTGTGTATTCTCTAAAAAAGGCTTAGAGTTTGGTTATTTATTAGAATAGTGATTTGGAGTCTCTCCTTCTTCCCCAGCTGAGGACTCATATTCTGAGGACGCAGGGTAACGGATCTTCTCTTGTCCATCCTTTATTGATTGGGCGGGTCTTACCTCTATTGGTTTTACGATCCCAACTGAACACCCTACCCATCTCATAATCTTTCATGTCCCCGATTCATTTTTTCATGTTCTCTCTCTTTTCTGTCTAGATCTTTCTGTACCCTAGTGAAGTTAGTTTTTAAATGTATCATATGATTCAAACTTTCTTAAACCTTATATTTAAGTTTGATATATCTTTTTATAAATTTTTTAATTATATCACTTTTATAATCTGAAAGTATAGCCATCAGAATTTCTGAACACATTGTTAATTCCCTGTTCCCAACATTCTTTACAGGCGGGACTTTGAAAAAAAACAATAATATGTACAATTGTGTTCACATTTGAATGTCTAAAGATAAAGTTAACAAAAATATTTTCTATGTATATAGATATATATATACCATATTAGTCCGATTATAAGCCAGGCACCTGCATATAAGCCGCAGCTGTAAAATTCAAGGGGAAAAATAGAAAAAGATAGCACTCAAATATAAGCCGCACCCTTAACATTGGAGAGAGAAAGACTCTCCAAGTGATCAGCCATTGCAAGAAACAGGCTTTCTAATTGGCACTGTAGCTTTTTTGCAGGTTACAGGCTTTACAGGATGCTAGAATCACTAAAACCATAAATCGCTATTCAATACCCGCAGTCTAAAAGCACACAAATCGGCACCCCTTAACTCACAATCGCGCAAATCAGCAGAAAGTTTACGTTCGCTAGTAGAAGCCGCACACGTAACTCGCAAGCTCGCAAATCAACAACTGATTTTTTTTACGGTCGCGAATATTCGGCCGCACTCGTTACTCGCAAACTCAAAAATCGGAAAAAGGTGTGGCTTATATTCGGACCGATATGGTATATATATATATATATATATATATATATATACATTTATTTTTTTTGTTACTGAGTACCCTCCAGAGGTTGGTGTAAGGTTTTTCTGCAGGAGGTCTGAAGAAGTTAACTCCTGGGGCAGTTCAATCACGTTATACCTTTTCACAGCTTGGCCCAAAGCATTATAGTTTGGTTAATTTTTACTTGCCCAGAATGTGTGGAATCTCTGGTTTGGTGGAGAATAACATAACTATTAAGAGTGTGTTTGGGTAGCTGTAAGAAAGATAATGGTCACATACCTCAGAGAGGAAAGTAGCTACTATTTTATAAGCTTATTTTATGAGCAATTGGACTCGCATTCCAGAAGTGTAGAGCCCACAGATTATGTTATACAGGCCGTAACTCTGCAGGCTTGAAATTTTCTAAAATTACAGAGCGATTTAATTGAACAAGCCCACAATTTAAGGGCCGACAGCCGAAACCGTAAACCATGCAATCTTAAGTAGCATTTCAGAAAGTGATCATGATCAATTAAACAAGTCTGTAACTACTGATTTAGAAACAGTCAGTAAAACATGGAGGTTAAATGTCAATCAACTAGCGTTTAGAGGTCCGATATGTGATCAGACTCGCAACTCAGCAATGTACAAAATAATAAAAAGGAATGGCGATACTGTTTTAGTTCATGTAGGTGGCCTGATATGTATTAACTCATTGATTCCCTGGATTGATATGACACAGAAATGAAACCAAAAAATATTTTTTTTTTTTGCAGATTTGCGAGCTTGAGACTGTTGTGCAATTAATTCTAATGTCTTTCACCACTTTCTCCATATTTTAAAGTGCAGTATTGATTTTTGATTTGCATTTACAGTGTTAAGAACAGATGTTTAATCTGCTTGCGAGTCTTATCTGGTACTCGTAGGTTTTTCTACTACATTTGCCATTTACAAGTGTGATAACATTTGCGGGCTTGAGGAATTGTAGCAATTGAATAGCGATTTGTGATTGTAACACTTACTCGCATGAAAAATCAATGGCTTAGCTGGTTTGGAGTTACGATTTTGGCAACCGCAGGGATTTTAAGCCTGTAACCCGCAGATCATTTGCGGCTAGCTAAAATATGCAAATTTAATAGCAAATTAGTTTACAGGCTACATTACAGGCTCCAGTAACCAACAATTGTTCAATTGAATAGGAGCCTTTATTTGCAAGCTAGAGCTATGGGTCTAAAAGAATAACAATTTTGTGTAACTGTAATTATTTAGAGCTCATAATATTCAAGCTGTGCTAGAATCAATGGAGTTCTAAAGCCAAATTTGCTTCTCTGTCTAGCTCGCTTGTAGGGATTGTGGGCGGATAACTCACAACCGAATTGCAAGTACCTATTAGAATATGTGGCAATATTAAGAGTGATTTTAAGTACATATATATTTACGAATTGGGCAATGGAATAGGGCCTTTTTGTGAAACCTTTGAGAATAAATTATTTTTAATATTATAATTAGCTCTTTTAGTTTCATAATCAAATCTCATGGAAGTTCATGCACCAATGTTCCAGTGAACAAATAATGTTCACTTCATTTTTAGAACTTTTCTTTGATGTTTCACTAAATTAATTATTTTTATTTTATTTTATTTGTACCAGATAATATTTTAATAGTACCCTATGGAATTATTACTTATTTTCCTCTTTATTGATATAAACAAGACATTCTAATTTGTGACTGACAAATGACAGCATCTTCAAAGAATATATAAGTATTATCTAATGTGAAAAGTAGATTGTTATGATAAATACTATGTTTAGGTTAAGAATGCAAGCTACATGGATGATCTAACTTGCATCTTAATGAGGTTGGCTGTGATCCCACTTATCATGCATGAAATAGTCTCCTACCCACTAAGCATCACAAGCAGTTTTATAGTTTCTGTAATAAAGATCAATGAATTAAATTGGCTAGAACAAATAAGGTGAAAAGGGTAACACAAAGTGCCAAGAAAAAAAAAGATCTACAATTTACACACTGACAGTTACAGCTGTTAACATGATATTTATTTCTTATCTGTTCAGCTTTAAATTAGCTGTTAAATTGAATAGTCTTATTTCTAAATGATAGAAGTGACCATTTAGAAACTGTCATACTCTATTGCTTTTGATGAAATCAATACCTAATGAAACATGTGCATCAGCTACAAATAGGATTCCAGACATGAACATGTTTATTTATAGAGACTGTAGAACTAATTGTAAATGGGTCTGTATATCAGTGCTTTGGTGCTATTGCCACTCATACTTAATAATATTTTCTCTCTTTTTTTTTCACAGTATACAAGACTGTAATTAAAATCTGATCTGCAAGTTGACATGTAACTTGCCAAACTACCAGCCCGCATTGCTGTGCATTATATAGCTATTAAATTAGAACAGGCTGCGGGTTATGGCTTTGAGACGCAAACCCTTAAATCATTTGTCAATCATCGGATGCGCGGCTGTGAGCATGATCAATTAGTCAAACCTGTAGTTACGGGTTTAGGTGGATCCAATGGAAACAAAGATTAAAAATGAAGGTTGGATTTCAAAGTCTTACGGGATTTAATTATGAGTTGCGATCGAACCCAAATTCCAGATATAATGCAATATTGATAGAGTCGTAAATATGATATTCCATTATATGTATTAACAAATTGATTGCCGGGATCGATATAACACGGAAATAAAACATGAAATAGAGTATTTTTATGGATGATTTGCGAGCTTGAGAATGTTGTGCCATTAATTCTAAGACCTAACATCACTATCCCTTTTAATAAAAGTACAGTGTGTGCGTATATATGCATTTATAGTGCTACGGATTGGACTTTACCCCTCTAGCGGGTCCTCTCTAGTACCCGTTGGCTTTTGGGCTCCTTTGCGGGTTACGGGCTTGAATGCCAGTGAATTTGTTGCAATTTAATAGCATGATTGGAAACGTAACAGTTACGGGCTTGACAGATCAAAGGATTTGCGGGCACGCAGTTCAAATTTCCACGTCCCATTTTTCTCGCCCTTACCCAGCAAGTCATTGACAGGTTGCTTCACAAGTCTAATTTAATAGCTTTAAGTCTTGCAGGCTAAGTTATAGGCTATGGTATTACACATTGAGCTAATGTAATAGGGCTTCAAATCTATGAAAAGTACAACTCTAGCGGCTACAATTACAGCTCTGATTAGGCTGAAATGAGCTGTGTTAGCAAGTTATGGTGAGCTGTCTCATTGACTTTTTTTCTCAAAGCCTATCCCAATAGCAGTTGACGGTTTCATGCAAGGTACAATCTTACATGTACTGAACACCACCTGTAAAGGCTCAAAAATGCCTTGCTGAGAGCTTGGAAAGGCAGTTAAAGAGATAGTACTGTAAAAAATATTATTATTGAAGTGTAAAATAAGTGTTATATTAAACCTTCTAATAGGCACATATGTTGCATTCTAAACACAAAATAGCGAAGTTTGATGTGTGTGTCTTCATACATCTGTGAACATCAACTAATGACAGAAATACACATCAACATAATATATGTCAACTGCAGTGGTAATGCAAACTCCAGTACACAAGAGGTTAAGACAAATCAGGAAACCCACATGGCCTACAACAGGTGGTGCCATGCATTCCCAATAACAGGAGTAGCCACTTGGCAAAAAGTAGTCATCACCAGCATGGATCCAGAGTACATCTAGCAATTCACATCCAAGGAAAGGTATAGTTACAAAGTTACATAGTAATTGAGGTTAACAAATACTTTTAGTCCATCAAGTTCAACCTTTTTAGATCTCCTCTGATCTGCAGTATTCAGATTAATTATTAATGGTTAATTGATCCAGAGGAAGGCAAACAGAAAAAACCCAAGTGAAACTTGACAATTGTTTCAAAAGGGAATAAAATCGGACTCCTCTCTGGATCACCACTACCTCTCTAATTAACCAGGATAACCATGAATGTCCTTTTTATTTTAAAACTAGCAACTTGCCCGTCAAAAAATGACGGTCAATAAAAGAAAGTGTTGAAATGCTGTTTGCCACACAATGTGAGTGTACTGTGTGCCTCAACTATATAGACCCCTCTAACACACTAATGAACGCGTGTAATAACACTATAAGTGCCATGAGGGTCATCCAGGACCCTCATGACCCAAAGTGTAAGCACTACACCATTTTAACCCTGTCACTTATGGGGGTCTATACAGACCCTCATAAGCCTTTATTTAACCCCATCAGTCCCATAAGGGTATATTATGACCATTATGGGCCTGTTACAACCCAACATTAACCACATAAGTGCCATGTCGGTCCTCAAGGACCATCATGACACTAAGTATAAACACTACACTGCACTATACCCCCCCAATAAAACATTAGATATCAACTAAACACCCTCTACGCTAACCTATTAACACCTACACTACCTAACTACCCCCTAATAACCCCCTCCCCACCACTGTAATTACAGAAATCAAAAAAACTAAAGTCATCAAAAATCTACATTACATAAAATAAAAAAAAAAAAAATTGCCAAAAATAAAAAATGTACATTACAGAAAAAAAAAAACGAAGTCACAAAAAATAAAAAAGGAACATTACAGAAAATAAAAAAATACATTACAATCACCCAACTACAGAAAAAAAAATTACACACCTGAAAAGGAAATACATATAATACATACAATACAATGAAATACAATACAATACACCCCTATCTAATATACATCCCCTATCTAATATACATCCCCCTATCTAATATACAATACTATCTATGTAATATACATCCCCCTATCTATCTAATATACAATAAATACTATCTATGTACTATACATCCCCCAATCTATCTAATATACAGTACATGCTATCTCTATATAGCAACCCTAATTCTAAGCTACAATAAAATAATTAAGACCACTTACCTTTGAGATGTTTCTTCAGATCACCAACCTAGGGTAAAAAAGATTTAAAAAATGAATACAACACGTTTACATGAAATAAATAAACATTCTAAATATTCTACTCACCTTTTCAGCATGTCACATCCTCCATCTTTGCTTCTGCAGCACGGCCCCTGTTAAAAAAAAAAATTACATTAGCACACATACATAAACATGAAACCAAGTAAAATAAACACAATCTACATTGTACTTACCTCCCTGCGATGTCTCCGGCCTCCTCGTGTTCTGCAGAAGCATCCGCGCTCTTTAAAAAAAAAAATGTCCCGACGCTAATGAGCTTCCTACGGAGTGTTCCAGAATAAAATTGGCAATGGCGGCTTCTTATTGGCTGCAAACGGTGTCTATCAAATTCAGCCAATGAGAAGACGCCAATTGTGAACCAATGAGAAAGGGATACACCCCAAAATTCCATGCTGATTGGATAACGCACCTGTCAATCTTTATTTGAACCAATCCGAAGGCTTTATTGCCATCAGTGAATCACAATGGGATACACCCCCACGTACTGATTGGTGAAGACATCTGCACCTTCCCATTGGCTGTAATACTGATTGACATTAACAATAGCCAATGAGAAGGCGCAAATGCCTTCACCAATCAGTACATGGGGGTGTATTCCATTGTGATTGGCTGGAGGCATCTGCGCCTTGTGATTGGATAATGCACTTGTCAATCTTTATTTAAACCAATCAGAGTGGGATTTTAAGGTGTATCCCTTTCTGATTGGCTCACACATTGGCGCCTCCTGATTTGGTAAATTTGATAGACAGCGTTTTCAACCAATCAGAAGACGCCATTGCCTATTTTCTACCAGAAAAGTCTCCGGGAGCCTCATTAGCGCCGGGGATGTCCGTGAGTGCGGATGTAAGTACTTTTTTTTTTTACAGGGCCGGGCAGAAGAGGAGGAGGAGGCCGGAGACATCGCGGGGAGGAAAGTACAATGTAGATTATGTTTATTTTATTTTGATTTTATGTTTATGTATGTGTATTAATGTTATGTTTTTTTCAACAGTTGCCGCGCCGGAGAAGGGTAAAAGAATAAGGACGGGACATGCCTTAAAGGTGAGTAGAATATTTAGAATGTTTAGAATGTTTATTTATTTACTGTAAATGTGTTGCAGTATTTTATTTTTTTTCCCTAGGTGGCTGATCTGAATGGACATCTGCAAAGGTAAGTGGGTTTAATTATTTTATTTTAGCTTAGAATTAGATTATGTTATATATATAGATAGCATTTATTGTATGTTAGCTAGGGGTATGTGTTTTATATAGATAGCATGTATTGTATATTAGATTGTGTTATTTATTTAGATAGATTGTGTGACGTATATTATATAGATAGGATGTATATTAGATTATGGTATTTATTTAGATAGATTGGGGGATGTATATTAGATAGATAGGATGTATTGTATATTAGATAGGGGTGTATTGTATTGTATTATATTTAATTGTATTGTATTATATTGTATGTATTGTATGTATTTGTATTGTATTGTATTATATTGTATGTATTATATGTATTTCCTTTTCAGGTGTGTATTTTTTTTTTCTGTAGTGGGGGGGGGGGGGGTGTAATGTGTTTTTTTATTTTCTGTAATGTTCCTTTTTTTATTTTTTGTGACTTAGGTTTTTTCATTTTCTGTAATGTAGATCTTTTTTGTGACTTAGGTTTTTTATTTTATGTAATGTAGATTTTTAATTTTTTGTGACTTTAGGCTTTTTATTTTCTGTAATTAAAGTGGTGGGGTTATTAGGGGTAGGTAGGTAGTGTAGGTGTTAATAGGCTAGTGTAGAGGGTGTTTAGTTGATATTTAATGTTTTATTGGGGGGGTATAGTGCAGTGTAGTGTTTATACTTAGTGTCATGATGGTCCTTGAGGACCGTCATGGCAATTATGTGGTTAATGTTGGGTTGTAACAGGTCCATAATGGTCTTAATATACCCTTATGGGACTGATGGGGTTAAATAGAGGCTTATGAGGGTCTGTATGGACCCACATAAGTGACAGGGTTAATTAGCGGTTTATGGGGGTCTGTATTGACCCCATGAATGAGGGGGTTAATTAGGGGTTTATGGGGGTCTGTATTGACCCCCATGAGTGACAGGTTTAATGAAGGGCTTATGAAGGGCTGTATTGACCCCCATGAGTGACTGGGTTAATGAAGGGCTTATGGGGTTCTATATTGACCCCCATGAGTGAGGGGGTTAATGAAGTGCTTATGGGGTTCTGTATTGACCCCCATGAGTGACAGGGTTAATGAATGGCTTATGGGGGGTCTATATTTACCCCCATGAGTGACAGCGTTAATGAAGTGCTTATGGGGGCCTGTATTGATCCCCATGAGTGACAGGGTTAATGACGGGCTTATGGGGGTCTATATTGACCCCCATGAGTGACAGGGTTAATTAGGGGTTTATGGAGGTCTGTATTGACCCCCATGAGTGAGGGGGTTAATTAAGTGCTTATGGGGGTCTGTATTGACGCCCATGAGTGACAGGGTTACTGAAGGAATTATGGGGGTCTATATTGACCCCCATGAGTGATAGGGTGATAGTGTATATTTGTTTTCTTTTATAAGGGGTCCTTTAAGGACCTTTACGGTCCTTTAAGGAACTGTAACGCAGGAATTTAGAATTTTCATTGCAGTGGGGCTCTCCACTGTGATGGTTAATGTGGGGTTAATGCAGGTTTCCAAGCTTATCTTGGATCCCTTCTTCTGTAAGTTGTACGTGGCTGGGCTTTGAACCTCATTTTCGTTTTTTTCGGCGGCCAATTTTTCTCTCGCTTAGGGGATTTTTGTGTGTCTGAACTCAGGAATTTGGACTTAAATGGAGGTGAAACTTCACTTTCATAGCTCCTGGATGCCCCCTTTGCTATGGGTAAGATTTTTATGTATTTTTGTGAGTATTTGGTGTGTTTTGACTGTTTTTAGGTGCGCGCGGTTCGACAGTCGTATTTTTCGTGCGTGTGGGTGTTTGTTCCGTTAAGGTTGGTTCCGATGTCGTGCTTGTGTGTGTGTTTAACCGCGTGTGAGGCGCCTTTGAGCCTCCACCTCCGCAAATGCGGACCCTCGTGATTTGCGGACAAACACAGCCGACGTTGGAGCCTCTACCTTCTGCAAATGCGGCCCATTTGCAGAGCAAACTGCATCCCTCGCTTCGCTCACAAGCTCGTAAAGCGTGCCGACGAATCATAGTTTGACAACTATTATATGTGATATATCTAATCACTTTTTAAAGTTAACTTTCTTTAAGGTGAAATATTTTTACTTCTAACCTCAAAGGATGGCCTCTTGTCAGTTAAAAACCTCTAAGCACATAAAAGTTAACTTGACAAAGCCGTATTATGACACTGGATATAGAGTGCCTTGCAAAAGTATTCACCCCCTTGGCATTTTTCGTGTTTTGTTACCTCACAACCTGGAATTAACATGGATTGTTTGAGGATTTGCATCCTTTAATTTACAGAACATGCCTTACAACTTTGAAGATTTTTTTTTTTTATTGTGAAGCAAACAACAAATAGGACAAAATAACAGAAAAGGTCAATATGCCTAACTATTCACCGCCCTAAAGTCAATACTTTGTAGAGCCACCTTTTGCGGCAATCACACCTCCAAGTTGCTTTGGATAAGTTTCTATGAGCTTGCCATATCTTACCACTGGGATTATTTTTGCCCATTCCTCCTTGCAAAACTGCTCCAGCTCCTTCAAGTTGTATGGTTTGCGCTTGTGAAAAGCAATCTTTAAGTCTGATCTTAGATTTTCTATTGTATTGAGGTCTGAGCTTTGACTTGGCCATTCCAACACATTTACATGTTTCCCCTTAAACGACTCAAGTGTTGCTTTAGCAGTGTTTTTGGGGTCATTGTCCTGCTGTAAGGTGAACCTCCGTCCTAGCCTCAAATTACACACAGAGTGGTACAGGTTTTGCTCATCCCTGTATTTAGCACCATCCATCTTTCCCTCAACTATGACCAGTTTCCCAGTCCCGGCTGCTGAAAAACATCCCCACAGCATGATGATGCCACCCCCATGTTTTACTGTGGCTATGGTGTTCTTTGGGTGATGTGATGTGTTGGGTTTGCAGCAGACATAGTGTTTTCTTTGATGGCCGAAAAGTTACATTTTAGTCTCATCAGACCAGAGCCCCTTCCTCCATACATTTTGGGAATCTCCCACATGCCTTTTTACAAACTCAAAACATGCCATTTTGTTTTTTGCTGAAAGTAATGGCTTTCTTCTGGGCACTCTGCCATAAAGCCCAACTCTATGGAGCGTACGGCCTATTGTCGTCCTATGTACAGAAACTCTGCAGCTCCTTTAGGGTTACCTTAGGTCTCTGTGTTGCCTCTCTGATTAATGCCCTCCTTGCGGCCGTCTCTTGGAAGGTTTGATGTTGTGCCATGTTCTTTCCATTTGGTTATGATAGATTTTATGGTGCTCCTGGGGATCATCAAATATTTGGATATTTTTTTGTAACCTAACCCTGACTTGTACTTCTCAATAACATTGTCCCTTACTTGTTTGGAGAGTTCCTTGGTCTTCATGGCAGTCGTTGGTTATTAGAGCCTGTTGCTTAGATGTTGCAGCCTCTAAGGCCTTTCAAAATAGGTGTGTATATGTAATGACAGATCATGTGACACTTAGGTTGCACACAGGTGGACATCATTTCACTAATTATGTGATATCTGAAGGCAATTAGTTGCACCAGAGATTTGCTGTTTTCTATTTCTAAAAAATAGTTTTATAAATATATTTTTCTCATTTCACTTCACCAACTTAGACTATTGTGTTCTGATCCACCACAGAGAATTCAGATTAACAAAACATTGAACTTAAGGCTGTAACGTAACAAAATAGGTAAAAAGTCAAGGGGGGTGAATACTTTAGCAAGGCACTGTATTTATATAAGATAATCATATTTCCTCTTAGACTCCTTTTTTTTCTAGAGAAAATACAGTATGTTTAATTTGATTAGTCTTTCTTTATAACTTAGTTCCTTCATTTCCCTTATTAGTTTTGTTGCTCTTCTCTGTACTTTTTCCAGTTCTTAAACGTATTTTTATGAAGTGGTGCCCAAAATTGTACTCCACATTCCAAATGAGGGTGCACTAGGGATTTTTATAGTGGCATAATTATATTTGCTTCTCTTGCTTCAATACACTTCATAACACATGCTCATATTTTATTGTCCTTTGCAGCTGCTGCTTAGCATTGAGCTCTGTTACCTAGGTGGTTGTCAATAAGCACTCCCAAATCCCTTTCAATATTGATACTCCTATATTTGGCTCCATCTAAGATTATAAATTGCATGGCTATTTTTCCTTCCCAGATGCATAACTTTCCATTTATTCGTATTAAAATTTCATCTGCCATTTAGTTTAGTTTAGTTTTAGTTGCCCATCTTCTCTAAATTAATGCAAATCCCTTTGGAGGGAAAGCACATTATTATCTGATTTAATTACCTTGCACAAACTTCGTTGGTCATCAGCGAAAATGAGAACACCACACTCCAATGCTTACCTCTAAGTCATTAATAAATGTGTTAAAAAGGAGAGGACCTAATTACTGAGCCCCTGAGAACACCACTTAACCACATTAGTCCAGTCGGGAGTATGTTCCAATTTACAACAACCCCTTTGCTTCTCTGTCTTTTAGCCAGCTCTCAATCCATAAGCAGATATGTGCTGCAATTCCTGCATCCCATAGTTTGCACAATAGTCTTCCATGTGACACTGTATCAAAAGCCTTTTGCAAAATCCAAAAATACTAAATGCACTGAGTTGCCTTGATCCAAGTTCCTACTAACCTCTTCATAGAAATGAATTAGATCTGTTTGACATGACATATCCCTCATAAATCCATGTCGACTCCTACTTATAATCCTGTTCAAATAGACATATTCTTGTAACCCTTATAAATGCTTTTCCACTACGGAAGTGAGGCTCATTCCCTATAATTCACTGGATCTGCTCTTGCTTTCTTCTTAAATATAGGTATCACATCTGCTTTTCTCCAGTCATCTGGTATCGAGTGAATCTTGAAAAATTAGATATAATGTTTTGGCTATTACTGAACAGTGTCCTCAGTACCCTTGGTTGTACCTGTATCTCATTAGGACCTGGGGCTTTATTAACATTTCTTTTTGCCGACCGCTTTTGGATTTCTTCCTGCAATAACCAGTTATTTGGTGAAGGTAGTGTAGCCCCATTATGTTGCAGTGACCCAACCACTGGTACTTCCCTTGTGTATACCAAAGAAAAAAGCTTATTTAGCTCGATCCGCCTTTTCCTGGTGATTAATTATCAGACGGCATGTTTCACATTGTAATTGTTCCTATATCTGCTTTCTTCCTGACCTTCTTCCCATTAATATATTTAAAAATATTTTAAGGTTAGTCTTATTCTACTTTGCAAACACAATTTTCATTTTCTATTTTAGCAGTCTAATAGCCCTTTTGGAAGCCTTGTTGATTTCCTTGTAACTCACGTAAAGCAGTGTCTTTCCCCTCTTACTTGTCTAATTTAAGTGTCTCTTTTTTACCCTGTATTTTGATTCTTTAAATCATTGTTAAAGCCACATGGGATGTGATTTTACTTCTTCTACTTTTATATCCACTTGGCATATGGTGATAAGTATGTATATTAGAAAGGCTATTGAACCTTTTCCATTGATGTTCAGCTATTTTTACCTATCAGTTCTTTGTTCAAGTCTATACTTTCTATTGCTGCCCTTAGGACTGTTAAAAATTAAGAGGTACTATAATGAATACAATATTGTTGTGTGTTAGACAACCAGGGTGTTGAGAACTGTCATAATGGGAGAAAGTTTTAGTGGCACAAGGTACATATGGATATAGGGCTAATAGCCTGACAAGGAGGATTACATTGATGTGAATGTAGCTTGTTGAAGAATTTTAATTATTTATTTTCTAAGTAACATAACATTATTGACATGGCAACATACAGTAATCAGATTCATGAAGACATAGAGGTGTATAGATATATTTTAGCTTAATCCTATTTGATATATACATATGATTGTGTTGTTATTCAAATTTTCTTAATCTCTTCATGCAGATGTTTCTCTTAATATATGATTTATATACATTATTATTATTATTATTATTATTATTATTATTATTAACCTTAATTTGTAACTGGCAACATATTCGGAGAACTAAACCACGGATACAAGTCAAAATAAATTTTAACAAATTAGAAAGAATGGAAGGTTCTGTTAATTGAGTTAAAATGAAGCATACAAAGTGCTTTCTCTAAAGCACATAATAAGATTGAAAACTCACCAACTTACAGTCTAGAGGGTATGGGTGAGGTATAGAAAGTTGAGGTACAATGTATTGCACATATTATGGCTAAAGGTGAAATGCATTAGGATAGTCTAGTGGGGCAAGGATAGGCGTTCCAAAGAATAGGGCAGCATGAAAAAAGTACTGATGGTGGGAATGAGAGGAGGTGATAAGAGAGGCGGAAAGAAGAAGGTCATTTGCAGAGCGAAGAGGAAAGTTGGGAGATTATTTATAGACAAGAGCAGAGATATAAGACGGTGCATTATTGTTAAGTGGTTTATACGTTAGGGTCAAGAATTTACATTTTATTCTGGAGACTATGGGAAGCCAGTGGAGTAACTGACAGAGAGGTTCTGCAAAAAACCTTGTGTATAAGTGTTGCGTATGGTAGATGAGTCTAGCAAGGAGAGAGTTGCAGTAATAGAGGTGAGAGATGATATTATAATTTTTGGTTGTGTCTTGTGAGAGAAAGTGACATATTTTGAGGGTTTTGTAGGCTAAAATGACAAGATGTAGTGATTGATTGTATGTGCAGAATAACAAAGAGGGCAGGATCCAGTAGAAACCCAGGACAACGGGCCTGAGAGGTGGGTGTGATGATGCCATTGTCAACAGTGAGACATATGTGAGGAGTTCAAGCTGTGGAAGAGGGTGGAAAGATTAGGAGTTCCTTTGCTCCAGGAGGATATGCTGGAGAGACAGTAGGCAACATGAGCTAGAAGAGGGGGGATAATTCTGGAACAGAGAGGTAGATTTTTTTGTCATCTGCATATAGATGATACTGAAATCCCAAATAATTTATTAGGGTACCAAGCAAGGAAGTATAGAAATGGAGGGGACCTAGGACTGCACCTTAAGGTTTGCCAACAGTCAGAGAGTGAGGCAAAGAACAGGAGCCAGAGAATGAGACACTAAATGTTCGATTTTCTAGATATGATGTGAACCAAGAGAGAGCAGTGTCACATATGCCAAAGAGAGTAGAGAATTTGGATATGAAAATGTTGGTCAACTGTGTCAAATGTAGCAGAGAGATCCAGGCAAAGAAAAATTGAGAAGTGACCCTTTGACTTTGCAGTTATTAGTGACTTTAGGGAAAGATTTCTATGTGGAGTGTTGGACCCAGAAGCCAGATTAGAAGGGGTCAAGGAGCAAGTTGGAGGAAATAAATTTGGAGAGGCTATTGTAGATAATACGCTCAAGTACTTTAGAAACCAGGGAAAGACAGGTATGGCGGTAATTAGATGTAGAAGCTGGATCAAATGAGGATTTCTTTAGAATGGGTGTAAATATGGATTTTTTTTTAAGATGATGGAATCTTGCCAGTGTTTATGGAAAGGCTTATTAGATATGCGAGAGCTGGGATAAGAGTGGTAGAGAAGGGAGGAATTAGATGTGATGGAATAGGATCATGTGGACAAGTTGTAAGACGAGAGGTTGGTAAAAGAGACTTAATTTTCAGTTACAGGGTCAAAGGCATCCATTATGAATGTTGAAATTGGTAAGTATAAAGGCTGGGTGTTGTCATTTAGCTGAGAGGAGAGTGAGTTAAGGGTTCAATGAGTGGAGAGTTTGTTACCACCAGTGCAAACAATGCTGTAGCTGTCATGAAAAAACAGTTGTCATGACTAATTGCAAATAGTTAGCAATGATGTGATATCTCGCAAGGAATGCTTAGCTGTGACCAAAATCAGAAGGTCAGGAGTACTTTCACTATATTTATACTAGCGAATTGCCCGTCAAAAAATGACGGCAATCACATCGTAAGGTAGCTAATGCTTGCAAGGTCGTAATGTCTGGTAACGTGTCTCGTATGGTGTTTGTGTGTGTAGCCTCGTTTTCGTTTTGTTCGGCGGCCATTTTTTCGCTCGCATGTCAAATTTTTTATTGTCCAAACTCTTATTGAAACAAAGGTGTAAGTTTCCTTTTGAGGTCCTGGATGCTTCCTGTTGCTGTAGGTAAGTTTTTTTATGTATGTGCTGTGTGTATGTATTGTGTTTTTAATTTTGTAATGTTTGCGAGTTGCGTCCGAGTGTTGCGAGTCCGTAATGTGTGTGAACGTGTGTGGTATGTTGTTTGCGAGTGTCGTAATGTGTGTGCCGTGTTATTTGCGTTGGAACGGGCCGTACGCTGCGGGCAAGGGCATGGAGGTCTGCTCCCTCTCTCCAGCGGCAGGGTATTGTGGGGAGGAGGTGGCTGCAGGGTCTCAGCGTGGAGCAACGGGCCGTACGCTGCGAGCAAGGACCTCTGTTTCTGGGGTGGAGCGCTGCGCGAGCCCGCAAGCGTGAGCAACGCCCCGTACGCTCACAACTAAATATGGTATAACATTGTTTTGCCAAATTTAACGGTATACAGGGGTTATCGTATGATAGCTCAGTTTGTTATGATATCGTGATATCCATACATGTAGCCATGAATATTGCTG
Organism: Discoglossus pictus; assembly: GCA_027410445.1. NCBI lineage: Eukaryota > Metazoa > Chordata > Amphibia > Anura > Alytidae > Discoglossus > Discoglossus pictus. Next base: position 123,350,038 of record CM050166.1, read on the forward strand.
ACAAACAAGAGTAATCAGCTTTAATGTCTTTTAAAAACGTTATCATCTGTTATGTTCAAATTTTTCTGCGCCTGTCTCTCTCTGTGCTGTTTTTCTCCTGTGTGCCCTCTTCCTCTATATGTGTGCCCTCTATGTGCCCTCTATCTCTGCACTATCTATTTCTGTGTGCTCTCTCTCTTTCTGTGTGCCCTATTTCGGTCTGTGCACCATCTCTTTGTGTATGTCCTCTCACTCTCTCTCTTTACCCTCTCTCTCTGTGCCCTCTCTCTGTGCTCTAGTGAGCTTCTCTGTAGCTCTCTCCTCTCTCTCTCCCTCCTCTCTTCCACTCTCTCCTTCCCTCTCTCCCTCCTTCTCTCCCTCTCTCTGCCTCACTTTCACACTCTCTCTTCCTTTCTCTCTCCCTCTCTCTGTCTCCCATCTCACTCTCTGCCTGCCCTCCCTCTCTCTCTCCCTCCTCTCTCTCTCTCTCTCTCACTCCCTTCCTTCTCTCCCTCTTCCCTCCCTCACTGCCTTCCTCGCTCTCTTTCTCTTCCTCAATCTCTCTCTCTCTTCCCCTTTAATACAGCACAAGAGGACGCAACTGCGCCTGACCGACTCCATTGCTCATGCATTGTTGCAGATAATTTGCACCTTAGCAATCGGCGCATGCAAGATGGAAGTCGCACATGCACAGTTGCTGCCCAATTTGTGCAGTAGAGAGAGAGAGTGAGAAAAAAAATGGGAGAGTTAGAATTATTAGCAGTTAATGAGAAATGGTATTACTAGGCATTACTGAAATGTGGTTGGATGAATCTCATGACTGGACTGTTAATCTGAGATGGTTATAACTATTTAGGAAAGACTTGGGGAAAGCAGTTGAGCAATCGAGAGCCTCATGAAGCATGGCGAGCAGGTAGAGTTATGAGGGACTTATGACCCCGCATGACTTAGGACCCAAAACCCTTACACGCACTGTGCACCCCTCGCAAAAACTACTACTTTAACGGCCCGAACCACGAAACCGAAAAGACATGAAAAAAACAGCAAATATGCCTCAATTAACTTACACACACACTCCACATTGGGAGAGACAGGGAGCCTGTGAGTCATGTTGCAAGTTCATTTGAGGCATATTTGATGTTTTTTCACGATTGAAAATCGCCTAAGCGAGAATAAAAATGGCTGCCGAAAAAACTCAAAATGACGAAAACGAGGCCCAAGGACGTAAAACTAGCCACAAGCATGTAAATGCAGCCCGAAGGATGTAAAAAATAGCCATAAGCAGTAACACTTACCGAAAGCCAGTAACACTTAATCAAGCCACTAACATTATCACAACCCAAGAAAGTAACACTCAAGTACCAGGCCTATAAACTACACAGCGGGAGAGGTTTGCAATGAGCGCCCAAAGGCGCTCATACGAGTTGGCGCGATGAACGCCGAAGGGGCTGAGGGTGGGGTTCGCAATGAGCGCCGAAGGTACTGATTGCAGAAGGCACCCATTGCAAGGTCCATACAAGAAGACGGAGGGGAGAGGCGCTCAGCGCAGGTACAGCAAGCACAACCTTAAAATAGTTATTCCCGTCATTTTTGACAGGCAAGTAGCTAGTGTGGATAAAAGTAAGAGTAAAACACAAACCATGTGGCTTAACAATGACTTAAAGATGGAAGATGAGGAATAAAAATCAGGCATTTAAATTATACAAAAAGAGGGGACAGAGATGCTTATGTGATTACAAGGAAGTCAATAAGTTTACAAAGGGCTATTAGACTGGCTAAAAGAGAAATTAAAAGTTAATTGCAAAGTAGAGTAAGACATAAACCTAAAATATTTTTTAAATATATTAATAGGAAGAAGGCCAGGAAGCAAGCTATAGGAGCATTACAAATGTGAAACAGTCATGTTTGCCAATTACCATATATATTCGAGTATAAGCCGAGTTTTTCCAGCCCTTTTTTTAAGGCTAAAAAGGGCCCCCTCGGCTTATACTCGAGTCACTCTCCCCCCCCCCCCCCCACCCCGTGTCTCTCTAACCCCCCCCATGTCTCTTTAACCCCCCCTTGTGTCTCTCTAACCCTGTGGTCTCTTCCCCTGCTCATCCTCAAGCCCCCCTCACTCTAACCCCCCCTCATACTACCTCTCTAAATACCCCCTCTCCCCCCTCACTTACCTGCTCCAGCCTCCACTCCTTCCGGGCTGATGTGCCGGCAACCGGTATATGCTAATGACGTGGTACACATGTGACGTCACATGCGCGCCACATCAAGACCCGGAAGGAGCGGAGGCCGAAGCAGGTAAGTGAGGGGAGAGGGGGGGGGGGTGTATTTAGAGGGGTAGTATGAGGGGGGTTTAGAATGAGGAGGGGGGGTTTAGAATGAGGAGGGGGGTTTAGAATGAGGAGGGGGGTTTAGAATGAGGGGGTTGAGGATGAGGAGGGAGGTTGAGTGAGGGAGGTTTAGGAGGGGATTGAGGATGTGGTTGAGGTTGAGGAGGGAGGTTGAGGAGGGGGTTGAGGTTGAGGAGGAGGTTGAGGAGTGGGTTGAGGATGGGGGGTTGAGGTTGCGGAGGGGAGGTTGAGAAGGGGTTGAGGATGGGGGGTTGAGGTTGAGGAGGAGGTTGAGGATGAGGAGGGGGGCTGAGGATAAGGAGGGGGGGGCTGAGGATGAGGAGGGTGGGCTGAGGATGAGGAGGGGGCCCTAAGGATGAGGAGGGGGTGGCTGAGGATGAGGAGGGGGTTGAGGAGAAGGGGGGTTGAAGGAGGGAGGTTGAGGATGAGGAGGAGGATGAGGAGGGGGGTTGAGGTTGAGGAGGGGGTTGAGGATGGGGGGTGGAGGATGGGGGGGGTTGAGGTTGAGGTGGGAGGTTGGGGATTGGGGGGTTGAGGAGGGGGTTGAGGATGAGGAGGGAGGTTGAGGAGAGGGGTTGAGGATGAGGAGGGGGCTGAGGATTGGGGGTTGAGGATGGGGGTTGAGGTTGAGGAGGGAGGTTGAGGAGGGGTTTGAGGTTGAGGAGGGAGGTTGAGGAGGGGGTTGAGGATGATGAGGGGGTTGAGGATGAGGAGGGAGGTTGAGGAGGGGGTTGAGGATGAGGAGGAGGTTGAGGAGGGAGGTTGAGGAGGGGGTTGAGGATGAGGAGGGGGGTTAAGGTTGAGGAGGGGGTTGAGGATGGGGGTTGAGGTTGAGGACAATATGTAACTATTATAAAGCTATTTTGATGCACAACAAAAAATAATACTGACAAAAGAATTCTGAACTCATTAAACCCTATTGGCTAAGAAATGAAAGACTTTAGAACAAGTGGCAACTTTTGGAAATTTTGACAAATTTTGCATTTGATTCAAATTAATTAATTATATCATTTAATACGAAAGGATTCTATCTATTATTCAGCAGCATAGGACATAAAGCTGCTTCACAAAACCCACAACAATGTTTAAACTGATCAAGACACTTATATAAATAAATACATTTATGAACTATAAATCTAATCCGTGTAATATCTTATCTAACTGTATTTCAAACATTTTATAGAGAAAAACACCAAAACGTTCACTGATATTTCTCTTGGAAACCACAAAAAATAACAAGAAGACTGATAGAACTTGTTGTGCTTCCAACTTATGTACAAATTCTAAAAATATTTAGAGCCTCATTAAATTATCCCTCGTAATTCTCTCGGTCCTTGCAAAAGGCATTTTTTTGCTGTTTGCGAGGACCAAATCCTTTGCAGCCTACTTTGCCAGATGAGTCTGAAAAATGGCCGAGAATAGGCTCTGAGAGAGCTACGGAGTCACACACAGCCTAAAATCTATGAGGTGAATGTCAATTTTTAATCATATTTCATGCTCAATAACACTTTTGTTGCTAAGTTTAACTCATACCAATGTGTGGGACTAGCAAAGTCCAAAATGGCCTGTTATTCCAAGGAAGCATTAATACATGCGCTAAAATCTCAGAGAGATGGTGATTGTACTTTGACTTTGATTACGACTAAGCATTCCTCGTGATATGTCACATGATTACTAGTCTTAATGGCAAGTGATTTCTCATAAAAGATACATATAGAGATGTCCCGGACAGTTTGCCCGTGGACTATTCGCAGCGATTTTGGCTCTTTCACGCTCGCAGCGGACGGCGGACACCTGCGCTTTTCGGTCCGCCCCCTATTCTTTATCATTGAGAAAACTTTGACCCTGCACCTGACAGTCAGCAGACACATTCCAGCCAATCAGCAGCATACACTCCCTTCCAGAGCCTTCCATTTGAAGGACAGCATCCATTTTAGAATCATTCTGAAGTTGGAGACAGATAGTGTAGCTGCTGGAGATTTAATAGGGAAATAGATAGCCATGCTGTGTATTTAGCTTCCACTACAGACGTGAAGGACTCATCAGATATCTGCTGCAAGGACAGCAACCCAAAAAGCATTTTTAGGGCTAGAACATCATTTATTTTATTTTATTATTTTTTTCTGTGTAATCTAATTGCATATGCCTGTCTGCCAGCATGTGTGTGTGACAGGCTAACACCTAACAGCTTATATTGTGCTTATTTTCACTACTCATACCTGGTGGTGTACCATACATTAAAAACAACCATTTTTTTCCTGTAATCTAATTTCAGTTGCCTGCCTGTGTCAGGCTCACAGCTAATATTCTGCTCTGTTTCACCAGTCATAGTTGGTGTACCATACATTGAAAAAAAACAACCCTTTTTTCCTTTAATCTAATTTCAGTTGCCTGCCTGTGTCAGGCTCACAGCTAATATTCTGCTCTATTTCACCAGTCATAGTTGGTGTACCATACATTGAAAAAAACCAACCCTTTTTTCCTTTAATCTAATTTCAGCTGCCTGCCTGTGTCAGGCTCACAGCTTATATTGTGCTCAGTGAAATAAAACAACACTTTTTTGACTGTAATAGATTATATAGCAATTGCCTGCCTACAGGCGTGTGTGTGAAGCCTATTGCATCTAATCTGCCAACTTTTGCCAGTGCACAGTGACACTCATATCTGGTGCAACCTAGTGTACAGTGAAATAAAAGAACCCTTTTTTTACTGTAATCGATTGAAAATCAGTTGCCTGCCTACAGGCGTGTGTGTGAGGCCTATTGCGTCTACTGTGCCAACTTTTGCCAGTGCACAGTGCCACTCATATCTGGTGTCACAGTAGCTTGCATGCATAGTACCACTAATCAAAAAAAAAATGACAGGCAGAGGCAGGCCACCCCGCAGGGGCCGTCATGGTCGTGGTGCTGTGATTCCCTTTGGCCCTAGAATAATGCCCAGTTTTCAGAGGCCACGTACCCTGAACTTGAAAAGTTCGGAGGACATGGTTGACTGGCTAACACAGGACACCCAATCTTCTACAGCTTCCGCTCGGAACCTAGACGCACCATCCTCCTCCAGCTTAGCTTCGGGCACCTCTCCAGTTACCACTCACCCGCCTGCCGCCACCACCAACACTAGCACCACAGCCGCTTCACTTGATCCGTCAGCAGAGTTATTTACACATCCGTTGGAAGAAATGAGTGATGTGCAAACATTAGTGCGAGAAGGATGTGGATAACAGGGATATGTCCCAGTCAGGCAGCATTACACACATGGACGTACGGTCTGATGATGATGATGTTGTACCCGGTGCTGCTTCCTTTGTTCAGTTGTCAGATACAAGTGAAGTGCTATAAGTGAAGAAGAACAGGAGGAAAGTTCAGATGGGGAGACATAGAGGATGAGGAGACGAGTTGAAAGCAGGGGGAGGTCGTCGCAAGTAGCTAGTGGCACAGTCAGACAGCATGCATCGGCACCCGGGGTCAACCAGACAGCACGCCAGTCAACGCATGCTGTTGCCTCAGCAGTGTGGCATTTTTTTGTGTGTCTGCCTGTGACAACAGCAATGCCATTTGCAACCTGTGCGAAAAGAAATTGAGTCGTGGGAAGTCCAACACCCACCTAGGTACAACTTCTTTGCGAAGGCACATGATGTCACATCACAAATGCTTATGGGATCAACACATGAGTACAAGCAGCACACAAAGTCAAAGCCGCCATCCTCCTCCTGGTCCAGCATCTTCAGCCACGTCAACCACTGCTGCCCTACTTGCCCCCTCTCAACCATCCGCCACTCCTTGTCTCGCCCTGAGCAGTCCCTGCTCATCTGCCCACAGTCAGGTGTCTGTCAAGGACATGTTTGAGCGTAAGAAGCCAATGTCACAAAGTCACCCCCTTGCCTGGCAACTGACAGCTGGATTGTCTGAACTCTTTTTTTTTTTTTTTATACTTTCTTTTTTCTCGTTTTTCTTTAACAAACATCAAAAACATAACAAAACAAAACAATCATACATTCCAGAGGTATCAATAATTCAACAGTTTAGCAATTCATATGTATAAATAGACTGTTAAAATCTCCTCCCTCCCATCTCTTCGAATACCAATTTGTATGTAATATCTTGTACTCCTGATGGGAAGGAAACTCCCTAATAGCAAGGTCACTTAACTTGATACCTCCAACAAGCATACAAAGGAACCGGCATTACTCTCAATATAGTTAACAGTTTAGCACAGAAATCATGTGCTTCTGGGGAGACTCAAGTAAAGAAGGAGAGAAAAGGAAAAAAAAAATCTTTCCTCTTCCCTTCCCCTCGGTTGTTCTTAAGTTAAATTTTTTTTGTTTCAAGTTAGACCAGGATAGTTGGACACCAGATGCGTAGAGATCATCTATAAGGGATATTCCCTGCAATTTCCATCCACCTATTAAGTCAACATTGAACAGTGATAAGAGACACTCTATAGGGGCAACTAACGAAGGATACCTCGAAAGATTCAATTTATCTTTATTTGTCACCTAGAATTTTAACAATGTTCTTACTCCTCTGGGTAGCCGTTCGCTCTTGACATCATTTAACACATCAATCCACAGCAATGTATTAGGAGTGTCTATTTTTAATATATCATATTCTAGGGACTTCCAACCTGAATTAATGGCAGGAGTACTCCATATCATAATTTGAGATAGGACTATAGCATTATATATATCTCTTATAGAGGGTGATGCCAATCCACCCTTAAGCATGGGTCTTTTGGTAATTGAGAGAGGGATTCTAGTTCTATTACCACCCAAAATAAATGCATCTATACTTCTTTGCAGTTTAACAATCCAATATCTTGGCGGAACTTCCGGAATTGTTCTAAGGATATAAGTGATTTTAGGGATCAATATCATCTTACTAATTGCGATTCTAGCTGACCATGAAAATTTTACATCTTTCCACTCTAAGAGGATTTTCTGAATCTGTTTCCATTTCTTTTCTAGATTAGCTTTCAAAATCTTATTAACCTTGAATGATAGGTCTATACCCAAATTACTTATTTTATTAGAGTTCCATTTAAAATTAAATGAGCTTTTTAAACTTGTAATTTCTTCAAAGGAGAGATCTCTCCATATAATATCTGATTTCTCATGGTTGACCTTTTAATATGAAAGTCTTCCAAATTATTTAAAGATCAAGAGCTCCCAAAGATTGGATAGGGTTCTTCAAAATAACTATCAGATCATCTGCATATAGCAATTTTATACTCTTTAAGACCAACTTTTACTCCCTCAATATCCTTTGCTTCCCTTATTTTCAAGAAAAGAGGCTCCACATAAAGATTAAATAATATGGGAGACAAGGGACAGCCCTGCCTAGTTCCATTTTTTATGGGGAAAAAAGATGTTTCATAATTAGGCCCACTGATCTTAGCTGTAGGGTTAATATAAAGAGCCATAATTGCTTTAGAAGCAAATTCATCTAGTCCATAACTTTCCAAGGCAATTTTAAGGAAGTCCCAGCTGACTCTGTCGAAGGCTTTCTCTGCATCTATCGACAGAGCCAAACTGGGGCCCCCATCACTCCTCCCTATAGAGAGAATATCTATCAATGTTCATATATTATCCCCTCCTTGTCGGGACTTAACAAATCCTGTCTGCTCTGAATTAATCAACTGCGGGATTAAAGGGATCAAACGATTAGTTAACAACTTAGAATATATTTTTAGATCGTAATTAATAAGAGAGATAGGTCTATAGCTTTTCCTATCTTCCGGGTCTTTTCCTTCTTTTAGTATATTTATAATTTTTGCTTCAGTTAACTCCCCTCTAATAATGCCGCTGTTCTTAATCTCATTAAACATACTGGCCAATAAAGGGGCCAGCTGGTCTATAAACGTTATATAGAATAGTTTATCTAGGCAATCAATACCAGGGGCCTTATTGTTTTTTGTTTCATTAATAACCTTTATTATTTCTTTCTCCGTTATTGGTTCATTTAGATATATTAGTTCTTCCTCTGATATCTTAGGGAATTTAATATCCTTCAAAAAGTTCTTTATCTCACTCAAACTGGGTTTCTGAAAATCTTTCTGCTTCTCAATATTGTATAATTCTGAGTAGTATTGGAAAAATATGTTGCCAATTTTTTCTGGATGGTTATATAGCTGATTATCTTCTCCCGAGTCCCTGGATATGGTTTTGAATTTTTTGATTCTTAACTTTATTGGCCAAATATTTCCCCATTTTTCCTCCCATGAGATAATTGCTTTGTTGTGCTTTCCAAACCATTCTATCTTGAATTAGCTGAAAGATCTTTTTAATTTGTAAATTAATATCTTTAATTGTTTCCATCTTTTCCATGGCTGGAAGATTTTTATTTCTATTCTGTAATATATCTAACTGAATATAAAGATTTCTTAGGGTTGTTCCCCTAGCTCTCTTCATTCGCACTTCTTTTTCTATTAGAATGCCTCTAACAAATGCCTTTAGTGTACACCATATGACTGAAGGAGATGATACTGAATCTATATTTAAGTAAATTCTCTGATAGCTGTTTTTATTTCTTCTATATATATCTTATCTTTTAAAATCAGAGGTTCTATTCTCCAATTTCTTATTTTACCATAGGTTTCAACCCCTTTTAATTGAATCTGAATGCTTAGCCCGCCAGCTTTTACCATACAAGCTGGTGGAGTCTGAGGCGTTCAAAAAATTTGTAGCTATTGGGACACCGCAGTGGAAGGTACCCGGCCGAAATTTATTTGCACAAAAGGCAATCCCCAACCTGTACTCGATTGTGCAAAAGGAAGTAATGGCATCTCTGGCACACAGTGTTGGGGCAAGGGTCCATCTGACCACTGATACCTGGTCTGCAAAGCATGGTCACGGCAGGTATATCACCTACACTGTGCATTGGGTAAACCTGGTGACGGCTGCCAAGCATGGAATACATGGCTCTGCAGAGGAGTTGGTGACACCGTCACGACTTGCAGGCAGGCCTGCTCCCACCTCCTCTACTCCTCCTACTCCATCCTCTTCCATAAGCTCCTCGACTGAGTCCTCTTCTGCTGCTGCTATGTCTTGCTCCAAATCAACTGCACCCCCCCCCCCCCCACAGCTCCACAGGTACTATTCCACATCCCGGATACGGCAGTGTCACACCGTCTTGGGGTTGACTTCCCTGAAAGCAGAGAGTCACACCGGACCAGCACTCCTGCACGCCTTGAACGCACAGGTGGATCAGTGGCTGACTCTGCACCAACTGGAGATCGGCCAAGTGGTTTGTGACAATGGAAGAAATTTGTTGGCGGCATTAAATTTGGGCAAGTTGACACATGTGCAGTGCATGGCACATGTGTGTAATCTGATTGTACAAAGCTTTGTGCATAAGCACCCAGGCTTACAGGACGTCCTGAAGCAGGCCAGGAAGGTGTGTGGGCATTTCAGGCATTCTACACGGTGATTGCAAACTTTACAGATATCCAGCGGCGAAACAACATGCCAGTGAGGCGCTTGATTTTAGACAGCCCGACACGTTGGAATTCAACACTCCTAATGTTCGACCGCCTGTTCCAACAAGAAAAGGCCGTTAACGAGTATTTGTATGACTGGAGTGCTAGGACAGCCTCTGCGGAGCTGGGGATTTCTTTGCCACATTACTGGACGCTCATGCGCAATGCCTGTAGGCTTATGCGTCCTTTTGAGGAGGTGACAAACCTGGTCATCATACCATTTGTTTTCTTCCTGGAGTGTGCCCTGCAAAGAGGGCTGGATCAGCCGTAGATGAGCGTGAAGAGGAAGAGTTGTGGTCACCATCACCATCAGAAACAGCCTTATCAGCATCGCTTGCTGGACCTGCGGCAACGCTGGAAGAGGATTGTGAGGAAGAGGAGTCAGAGGAAGAATGTGGCTTTGAGGACGAGGAGGAAGACCAACCACAACAGGCATCCCAGGATGCTCATTATCACCTATCTGGTACCCGTGGTGCTGTACATGGCTGGGGGGAAGAACATACCTTCAGTGAGATCACTGAGGATGAGGAACGGGACATGACTAGCTCGGCATCCAACCTTGTGCAAATGGGGTCTTTCATGCTGTCGTGCCTGTTGAGGGACCCTTGTATAAAAAGGATGAAGGAGAACGACCTGTACTGGGTGTCCACGCTACTAGACCCCCGGTATAAGCAGAAAGTGCCTGAAATGTTACCGAATTACCACAAGTCGGAAAGGATGCAGCCCTTACAAAATAAATTAAAAAGTATGCTTTACACAGCGTTTAAGGGTGATGTCACAGCACAACGGCAATCTAACAGCAGAAGAGATGAACATAATCCTCCTCCTCCCACGACCACGCCGGCAAGGGAGGACGCTTTACAGACGTGTTGTTGATGGAGGACATGCAGAGCTTTTTAAGTCCTATGCATCGCCACAGCCCTTCGGGATCCACCCTCAGAGAACGACTCGACCGTCAGGTAACAGACTACATTGCCTTAACTGCAGATATCGACACTATGAGGAGCGATGAACCCCTTCACTTCTGGGTGTGCATGCTTGACCTGTGGCCTGAGCTATCCCAATTTGCCATAGAACTTCTGTCCTGCCCCACTTCAAGTGTCCTGTCAGAGAGGACCTTCAGTGCAGCAGGAGGTTTTGTCACTGAGAAGAGAAGTCGCCTAGGTCAAAAAATCTAGATTACCTCACCTTTATTATGATGAATGAGGGATGTATTTTATCCCTGAATGCCGGATGACTTGCGTGACTTATCCGCCACCAACTAGGGTTCAAGACGCAATGTTTTAGGGCACTTTCTGCCTGGCAAACTAACATCAATTTTTCTGGTTGCTGCAACAATACCTAATTTTTGCATTTAAATTATTTTATTTTCAGAAGGCGTACAGCATGTAATGAAAAATAAAGCATTTTTGAACAGTCTTGCTTAACAGTTGTGCAAAAATACATATTTACAATAAAGACATTTTGTTAAAGTTAGCTGGCTAGTCCTTCTTATTTTTACTTTTTAGGTTAATCATTTTTCTTATTTTTTACTGTGATTGCAATTTAAGAGATACCTAAAACATGGTAAAACAAACAAGTTCTATTAGCTATCATCCCTCCAGCAGTATTAGCTTATTATTTACAATATCTAAACTGGGCAATCACCCTTGGGTTACCCTAGGGCAGGCTTCAGTAAGCGACCTCTCCTTTCCTCGGATGATTTTGCCGCCGGTTGCTTCTGAAGGGTCTCCAGGGCTCCCCCACTCCGGTCCTTCCCCCAGTGTCGTTTCAACCAGTAACAATTGTTTTATATTTGTAAAGCGACCCAATGATCCACCTTGAAAGAGGTTTATCTTTACAAATTTTGGAGAACCAATTTAAGACCGTTGTCCCCTGTTTCTGGGTCAGGGAGTGTGTGAAATGCCTCAGCCTACAGTAATTGTAATGTTCTGACAGCGGAAGTTAATGCTTGTCCCTCAGTTCCTCATAGGTGAGCATCTGTCCCTTTACTAACCAGTCTCCCAGTCTATCTAGTTTCCTTGACCTTCACCAGTGTTGTGATGTTGTGCTCATGTGTTTCAGGGCCTGAGGGTGGTCAAGAATTGGGGTCATTTGGGTGGATCCAGGGAACAAACCTGTATGTTTCTTGGCCCATTTCCAGTATTATAGTGAGTGTCTGATTAAGGAGTTTGGCACGTTTTAAAGTCTCTGAGGCAATTCTGATAGCCAAGCCACCTTGTCCCAGGTTAAAGGCCTTAAAGTGTGGTTCTCTAAATACACCCAGGCCGGTTGACGCCCTATAGAATGTGCTATTGGGAGAAAAAATAACTGAGCTGCCTCGTGGTAATATTTTAAGTTTGGACACGATAGTCTCCCCTCTGACTTATGATACATAATTTTCTTTGTGATGCGTGAGGGAGAGTGGTTCCAGATAAACTGAAATATTTTCCTTTGAATATTTTCTAATTCTTTTTATTTAATCGGGATCGGGAGTGTTCAAAATATGTAGAGCAACCTAGGAAGGGCATTCATTTTTATCGTATTCCTTCTCCCTAGCCATGATAACCTGTAATTTGTCCATTTACTCAGGTCATTAATTATTGTTTTATAAAGTTTGGAGTGGTTGGCTTTGTACAAGTCCCTAGCTTAGGGGTTAGTCAGATTCCCAGGTAGTTTATGTGGTTCTTATACCACTTAATATTAAACTTCTCTTGGAGACCCTGTTTCTCTACTGCTGTTAAGTCAGTCGCTAGTGCTTCTGTCTTCTGTATGTTCAGTTTAAGGCCACAAAATTGACCAAACTCCTCCATAGTTCGAATCAACTCTGGGACCGATTGGGTAGGGTTTGAGAGCATACACAGCAGGTCGTCTGCAAATAGACAAGTTTTGAAATGGTGATGGCCTATTTTTATGCCTGTGATCCTAGCGTTGGCCCTAATTGTCTGAGCCAGGGGTTCTATTGCTATTGCTAATAGAAGAGGAGAAAGGGGGCACCCCTGTCTTGTTCCTCTTTCTATTTTAATTAAGGATCTCTCATCTCCCGGAATCTGTAACCTTGCCCTGGATGATTTGTATAATGAGTGTATGAGATTTATGAAATGGCCTTTAATACCAAATTTTTCAAGCGTGGCGTATAGGTAAGTCCACTCCAGGGAATCAAACGCCTTTTCAATTTCAAAGGCCATAAGACAGGCTTGAATTTTAGAGGCTTTGATGTGGTACAGTAGGTTCACGACTTTTCTAATGTTGTCTCCCGCTTGCCTGTGGGAGACAAAGCCTACTTGGTCATTATGTATTAACTTAGGCAAGAAGGATGACATTCTATCCGCTATTATCTAGGGCATCTCGACCCTCCTTAGGGAATAGAGCGATATCTGCCCTGTTCAGCTCTGCTGGTGTTTGCTTGCCTTCTAGAACTCTGTTAGAGTGACCAAGTGCGGGCCTAATATGTCTATACATTTTTTATAATATAAATTGGTGTACCCGTCTGGGCCTGGTGACTTACCAGGTTTGAGGTTCTGGACTGCTTTTCTCACTTCCTCTAGGGTCACTTTGGCATTTAAAGTCTCTAAGTCATTTTCTTCTATTAAGGGGAGATTACAGGAATTAAGAAATCCCCTCATTTTGTGTAGATCTATGTGTTTTGTTGCCGTATAAAGGGTATTGTAAAATTTTGTAAAAATCTTCTGGATCTTATTTGGGTTTGTTGTTTTTTCTCCCTTCGAGGTCTTAATTTGAAGTATCCTACTTTGTGTTGTTTTGGTTTGTAGTTTCCTGGCTAGTAACGGGCCAGGTTTATTGGCTTTATTGAATCTGATAGGAATAAATAGTACAACTGAACACACCACTCCTATCTGTTGGCACCTTAGATTGCACGCGCAGTGCCCCGCTTCCAAAAATCCATGCCATATACACGTCCCCTGATAGTAGATGTAACAGGTATCAAACTGATAGGAATAAATAGTACAACTTAATACACCACTCCTATCTGATGGCACATTACATTGCACGTGCAGTGCCCAAATTCGAAGTCGGAGGTCTGACCAAGCATCTTTTTCCATCTCCCTGTTCCAAAAATCATTGCCATATACACGTCCCCTAATAGTGGACGTAACAGGGATTAAAACGATAGGAATAGTACTACTTAACAGTACACACCTTATAATAACACAGAGGCAATGCAGAGAGAGGAGTCTGAAGAAGGGGAGTCAGAGGAGGAAGGTGGCTTTGAGGAGGTGGAAGACCAAACACAGCGGCGTCCCAGGGGGCTTGTTGTCACCTTTCGGGGACCCTTGGTGGCTGGGTGGAGGAAGAGACCTTCAATTACATCAGTGAGGACAAGGAACGGGACATGGCTAGCTTGGTATCCAACCTTGTGCAAATGGGGAGTTTGCGGTTGTGCAAAGGGACTGTTTTACGTTGTTTGCGGTGCATTAAACGGGGAGATTGGTCTGTTACTGTGAAGCGGGTGTAACCCTTACACTACCTGATCGATACAACATCATACCTGATGTTTTAAAGCATGTTATTCCAAACAATGTAGGAATGTTAGGTGATTTATGCCCTTTATGGCTTAAAACCAGACTCTGCATCAACTATGTAATTTTCCGTTGGAGTTTTGCCATGGATCCCCCTCCGGCATGCCACAGTCCAGGTGTTAGTCCCCTTGAAACAACTTTCCCGTCACTATTGTGGCCAGAAAGAGTCCCTGTGGGTACTGAAATTCGCCTGCCCATTGAAGTCTATGGCGGTTCGCCCGTTCGCGAACAATTGATGAAATTCGCCTCCGCGGTTCACGAACCGAAAATTTTATGTTTGCGACATCTCTAGATACATACCGTTTTGCACTGCTTGTGGATGAAGTTAATGTGAGTTTCTTAATTGTTATAGTTATAGTATTTACTAATGTATTGTACATAGAGATGTTTTTTAGATTATGATCTCCTCTGTCTTTTTTAGCTTCTTACCACCTTTTTTTTAGTATTGATTTTCTCAACACACTGTATGCATGTAATTGAATTGAATTGCCTAAGCAAGGATTTTAAGCATCTGTGTAATGGAGCAGAGGAAGACATGATGTCTTGGTATACATTTTGCCACTTGTGCCCTAGCAATAAAGTGGGGCTTGTCAGGACACGTGTACCCATGATTCCTATTGATGCAATTATGATTCCTGGTGCTCCATGTGCCTCTCTACAGCCTTATTTTGTGTTTGTAGGCCTTACTGAACAGCTTTATCACATTAGTGTAATCCCCCTTGTCATGACCTGTCCCTATCTGGCCATGTCCATGTGCCTATAACACCCTGTTCCTTAAATGTTCCAAGTGAAGATTCAGTGCCTGGTGTGTTCTATCTACTGATCTACCTGTGGCTTTCACCTCCCCTATTTCTCCAGCATTGTTGTCAGCTAGTCCTATGTTCAGGCCTCAAGCTGTCAATGATGACATACCTCTCCTCCCCCCCCCCAGTGTATGAGACCCCAGGTTGATGTGTAGATTACATATCTACCCATGTATGTGCCATATATGATCTCAGTGAGTACAGGGCTGTGGTGATGATTACTGCTGTTTTTGTATGTGGTGTGTCTATCCCTTTAATAGTGAGTGCTTCATAGCAGCTGCTGTGGTGCTTTTGAATTTGCTGATTGGTATTAACTGTGGTCTGTGATTCCCTGGACATTGTAATATGTTATGTGGAGATGTGATTTTTCCAGCAGTTGGTGTTCCAATATATATATATGTGATGAGTCAAACATATTGATGTATTTATATAATTTTTATTTTCACATTTGTGTCTCTGTGACTGTAAGATATTATTTGTAAAGGAGTTCCTGATTTCTTAGGCTATTTATTAATGTGCTGTCTCTTTAACAGATTTATCAGGATGTCTAGCAGACCTAACAAATTCCATGAACGTGTAATACCGTGGCCCCTAACGTAGCTCGCAAGACTTACGCCTATTAAGTTGGTCCTGTAAAGCAATCCAATAACGAAGCTGCAGGTTAAGGGCAAAAAAAAACCTATGGGACATCGAAATTTTAACTCTGCAGCCGCAAATCCTTTGTTCTGACAAGCCTGTAACTGTTACGTTCCAATCACGCTATTAAATTGCAACGAGTTTCCAACAATGCTCTGGCGTTCAAGTCGGTAACCCGCTAATGGTTTACAGACAATTTCTCAACGCTGTAAAAGACAATATGAACACACCAGTGGACTTTAAAACAAGGGGAAAGCATGGAAAGGCATTACAATTACTTGAATGATAATCCCCCCCAAAAAAATAAGACATGAAAAGTATTTTATTTCATCATATGTTGGAATAGTCATGCATATGCCAATATGAAAAGCCATGCTGCAACATGCAGAAAGCAATTAAAGACACACTACCTGATAAAATAGCAACCCAAAAACATGAAACTGATGTCATATTAGCCCTTCCTCACTCACAGAGGCTCTAATGTGACCCTGGAATATATATACTGTATATATGACTAGAGAATTGCCTGTCAAAAAATGACAGGCATAAAAGTGTAAGCCAGGCAATGCTGTTTGCCACACAATGTGAGGCTTTTGGTTCGCTGAGCACCTTTGCTGGTCATCCCAAACCCTGCAATAAACGGCATTTGGCGCTAATTGCGTGGCTCACAATGAGCACCTTCGCCGCTCATTGCAAACCTTTCCTCCTGCCTACTGTACGGGACGCTCATTGAAGGGTTCATTAACCTGCAACTTTTGTGGTTTGGAATGGCATCTGTCTCTTTCCAGCATCTCCCCCCTGTCACTTTCCTATGTGTCTGCTGAATGTTTGTATGGCGCGCCCTGACTGGCGTTGGTTTTATTTGCAAAGTCATGCATTTTTGGCATTGTACTGTCTATAGCGTTGTGTATTTTCTAAATCCGTTGTTTTTGTCGTTGTGTAATTTCTATGTTTGGCGTGCCTGGCGTTGTTCTTGTAAGTTTTACTGTGTTTGCCTTTGTGTATTTTCTAAGTCCTGCATGCCTGGCTTTACTAAGACTCGTTTTCATCCAGTTTCAGACTTTTTGGTGTTTTTCGTACATTCAGCTCAAATTCGCTTGCAACCTCACTCCCAGGCTTCCTGGCTCTTTCCCTGTGCTGTGTGTGTTTTAATTTATTTTTTATTATTTTTCATGTTCTTTGTCTTTTTCGATTTCCGCGGTTCGGTCATTAACTTTGTATTTTTTGCCCCCGAGATTCCGAGGTCAGAATTTTTTTTTCTAAGTCCCACGTTTCTCACCTGCTTGCAGCCTAAGTAAGTCTCACGTTCCTCAACTGCTTGCAACCTAAGCCCAGTGTGCCTCAACTGTTTGCCTTCCTTCGTGAGGCTCGCAGGAGCGCCTTCGGCTCTCATTTCAGTCTAAGTCCCGTGTTCTTCAATGCCTCAACTGTTTGCCTGGCTTTGCAAGACTTGCAGGGCAATGAGTCCGAGCTCGGAAGGCTTCAATGCCTCACCGGCTTGCCTCGCTTTGCGAGGCTCACAAGCGTGACGACAAATCACAGTTTGACAATTATAATATGTGATTACACATACATCTTGTTCATCACATCTACATCGGGAAAGCAAATAGTGGCCAAATTACACTGCCACATAACATAGATCAAGTACCAGGGAAACATTTGATTATATGTTGCAGTCCTTCAGTCGTGTCCGACTCTCTGTGACCCTATGGACTACAGCACATTCAGCTACGTCACTACCTGTGCTCTTCCACAAGGTTTGCATGCCAAAGATACGGAAGTGGGTTGCCAGTTCCTCCTACAGTGGACTGTGATGTGTCTGACCTCTCTGCATTTACCTGCAGACTTGCCCTACATGGTATAGCTCACAGCTTCACTCAGGTACAGTGGGGGGAAAAAGTATTTGAACCTCTGCTGATTCTGAACGTTTGTCCACTGACAAAGAAATGATCAGTCTATAATTTTAATGGTAGCTGTATTTTAACAGTGAGAGACAGAATAACATCAAAAAAGTTATAAATTGATTTACAGGGAAATAAGTATTTGACCCCTTCGACTTAGTACTTGGTGGCAAAACCCTTGTTGGCAATCACAGAGGTCAGACGTTTCTTGTAGTTGGCCACCAGGTTTGCACAAATCTGAGAAGGGATTTTGTCCCACTTTTCTTTGTAGATCCTCTCCATGTCATTAAGCTTTCGAGGCTGATGTTTGGCAAATCGAACCTTCAGCTCCTCCACAGATATTCTATGGGATTAAGGTTTGGCGAATGGCTAGGCCACTCTAGGACATTAATGTGCTTCTTCTTGAGCCACTCATTTGTTGCCTTGGCTGTGTTTTTTTGGGTCATTGTCATGCTGGAATACCAATGCCCTGGCTGAGGAAAGGAGGTTCTCACCCAAGCTTTGACGATAAATGGCCCCATCCATCTTCTCTTTGATGCGATGCAGTTGTCCTGACCCCTTAGCAGAAAAAAACACCCCCCCAAAAGCATATTGTTTCCAACTCCATGTTTGACGGTGGGAATGGTGTTCTTGGGGTTATAGGCAGCATTCCTTCTCCTCAAAACACACTGAGTTGCGTTGATGCCAAAGTTTTGTGGTCATCTGACCACAACACTTTCACCCAGTTCTCCTCTGAATCATTCAGATGTCCACTGGTAAACTTCAGACGAGCCTGTACATGTGCTTTCTTGAGCAGGGGGACCTTGCGGGCGCTGCAGGATTTCAGTTCTTCCCGGCTTAGTGTGTTACTAATTGTTTTCTTGGTGACTTTGGTCCCAGCTGCCTTGAGATCATCATCCTCACATGTAGTTGTGGGCTGATTCCTCACCATTCTCATGATCATTGAAAGTCCACGAGGTGAGATCTTGCATGGGGCATCAGACCGAGGGAGACTGGCGGTTATTTTGTGTTTCTTCCATTTGCAAGGTAAAAAGTTGAGATTAGGAGCACTCCCTTTAAGAGAGTGCTCCTAATCTCAGCTCGTTGCCTGTATAAAAGACACCTGGGAGCCAGAAATCTTGCTGATTGATAGGGGATCAAATACTTATTTCCCTCACTAACCTGCAAATCCATTTATAACTTTTTTGACATGCGTTTTTTTTTGTTGTTTTTTTGGTTATTCTGTCTCTCACTGTTAGAATACACTTACTATTAAAATTGTAGACTGATAATTTCTTTGTCAGTGGACAAACGTTAAAAATCAGCAGGGGTTCAAATACTTTTTTCCCCACTGTACACAAGTCCCTTTACCACCACCACTTAGAAATCCACAAGGGGACCAGGGGAACATACACCACACTAATCTACTCTAACCCATCAGGATTTGTGTAAAAACACACGGAGGCTGTGCAGAGGCACGTGAAGCAACCACCAACTCACCTCCATTAGGGATAATCTCCACTATGCTCATCCTGGAAAGTCCCACGCCATTAATGGTGGCCATGTGCCTATTTGGTGACCTCCCATTATGTTTTGCTATTCATCAATTTACATTAGTGTGGTGTATGTTCTCCTGGTCCCCTTATGGATTGCTAAGTGGTGGTGGTGATGGGCTTGTGTACCTGAATGAAGCTGTGATCTATACCATGTGGGGCCACTGTAGGTGGGCACTGTAGGTGGGCACATCATAGCAAAGAGGTCAGATGAATCACAGTCCACTAGAGAGGAAACTGGTAACCCACTCCAGTATCAACTGTTATATTCCTATCAGGCCCTCAGGGGAGTGTTGATACTTCACAATATCACTAATTGGACATTTGCATTATATTACATTGTATTAACCCTTTATGTTGATTATATGTGATATATATTATTATATGATTTCTAATACTATTATGACTATGAATATTACATGTATTGATCTATGGCATAGTAACTAGAGATCAATAGTTTACATATATAGGAATGTGACACATATGTGATGTATGGGGAAGTCCCATAACCCCAACCATTGAAAACACACTGACATGGTTAGAACTGTATAGCAAAGCTTTATTTCATACACAGAGCACAATCAGAAATGGACAAGACTGTGCATTAAGATCATCGGTGTGGTATGGGCAGATCCAGGGAGAGCAAGAGGCTTGGGGGGGGGGGAAGGGGATACCTAAAGGGGGCAATGTCATAGTCTAGAATAATCATGATGCATAGCACCTACCAGGGTCACATGTGGTCACTACACCACTGTAACCGGAATCTGATGAAAAAAAGGATCATCAGAAATTACTTGATTTAATAGAAGATTAATGTGCATAGCACTTACAACATGTCTAAATATGCTCAACTAAAGAGATGAATAAACCTTTGGACTATGTAATCCAATCCAGTTTCACACATACATTTTGGTGAAAAAAATAAAAATCTGAGAAAAGGTGGTCAACTAAAAAAACGGCGGAGGAGGGTACTAAAACTAATCAATATGCATGTACAGTACAGTGCTAAATACTGTAACTTTAACATTATACACATTTACCTGCTGATTCCATCTATAAGCATTACTAAATATTGATGTCCCGAACAGTTCGCCGGCGGACTATTCGCGGCGATATTTGCATGTTCGCGTTCGCAGCGAACGGCGAACACATGCGCTTTTGGGTTCGTCCCCTATTCTTTATCATTGAGGAAACTTTGACCCTGCACCTCTAAGTCAGCAGACACATTCCAGCCAATCAGCAGCATACACACCCTTCCAGAGCCTTCCATCTGAAGGACAGCAACTCATAAAGCCCTTTTTAGGGCTAGAACATTATTTATTTTATTTTATAATTTTTTTCTGTGTAATCTAATTTCATATGCCTGCCTGCCAGCGTGTGGGTGTGACAGGCTAACACCTAACAGCTTATATTGTGCTCAGTGAAATAAAACACTTTTTTGACTGTAATAGATTAAATATCAGTTGCCTGCCTACAGGCGTGTGTGTGAAGCCTATTGCATCTACCCTGCCAACGTTTGCCATTGCACAGTTACACTCATATCTGGTGCAACCGTAGTGTACAGTGACATAAAACAACACTTTTTTGACTGTAATAGATTGAATATCAGTTGCCTGCCTACAGGCGTGTGTGTGAAGCCTATTGCATCTACCCTGCCAACTTTTGCCAGTGCACAGTGACACTCATATCTGGTGCAACCGTAGTGTACAGTGACATAAAACAACACTTTTTTGACTGTAATCGATTGAATATCAGTTGCCTGCCTACAGGCTTGTGTGTGAGGCCAACAGCTCCTACTCGGCCAACTTTTGCCAGTGCACAGTGACACTCATATCTGGTGGCACCTTAGATTGCAAGCGCAGTGCCCCAAATTTGAAGTGGGAGGACCGACCAAGCATCTTTTTCCATCTCCGGCTTCCAAAAATCCATGCCATATACACGTCCCCTGATAGTGGACGTAACAGGGATTAAACCGATAGGAATAGTACTACTTAACAGTACACACCTTATAATAACGCAGACAGAGGCAACGGGTATAATCTTCCATGCTGTGCAGTGGAAGCCCCCAGACTGTGACCTGTGTATAATATTCCATGCTGGGCAGTGGAAGCCCTCAGACTCTGACATGTGTATAATATTCCATGCCGGGCATTGGAAGCCCCCAGACTCTGTCCTGTGTATAATATTCCATGCTGGGCAGTGGAAGCCCCCAGACTCTGACCTGTGTGTAATATTCCATGCTGGGCAGCGGAAGCCCCCAGACTCTGGGAGTCTGAAGAAGAGGAGTCAGAGGAGGAAGGTGGCTTTGAGGAGGTGGAAGACCAAACACAGCAGCCGTCCCAGGGGGCTTGTTGTCACCTTTCAGGGTTCCTTGGTGGCTGGGTGGAGGAAGAGACCTTCAATGACATCAGTGAGGACAAGGAACGGGAAATGGCTAGCTTGCGGTTGTGCAAAGGGACTGTTTGCGGTTGTTTGCGGTGCATTAAACGGGGAGATTGGTCTGTTACTGTGAAGCGGGTGTAACCCTTACACTACCTGATAGATACAACATCATACCTGATGTTTTAAAGCATGTTATTCCAAACAATTTAGGAATGTTAGGTCATTTATGGCCTTTATGGCTTAAAACCAGACTCTGCATCAACTATGTAATTTTCCGTGGGAGTTTTGCCATGGAACCCCTCTGGCATGCCACAGTCCAGGTGTTAGTCCGCTTGAAACAACTTTCCCATCACTATTGTGGCCAGAAAGAGTCCCTATGGGTTTTGAAATTCGCCTGCCCATTGAAGTCTATGGCGGTTCGCCGATGTTCGCCCGTTCGCGAACATTTGATGAAGTTCGCGTTCGCTGTTCGCGAACCCAAAATTTGATGTTCGCGACATCACTATTACTAACTATTAGCTAGGTCTCTGGATAATCAGCAATATGGGAAAACACCCATTAATACAGAGAGGACACAGCCAGATTAACTGTTACTTACATCAGACCCTATGGTCTGTTTTCAGACTGCTAATGAGGTCAGAATCACAAGCTTCACTAGTGCATATATTAATGCTGGCTGTAATTAACATGCAGTTGTGAGACTTTGCAAGTCCACCGCCATAGCGTTATTAGTTTACATTTAAGCTAAGAACAATCATGTCTTAGATATCTGGCTATATAATAGCTTTAAGAATGTGGGTGCTACATGTTAAGGGGGATGTCATTGAAAGAATGTCTACCTGAGAGGCCCTGGGAAAACCGTACACCTCATACATTTCCTTCTCAATGCTTGCAGGAGATACCTTCATGGACCCGAATTGTACCTAAAAAAAAAATGGAAAAAAAAGACAAACCTACACAATGAGGCCTTAAAAATCATACGGACTGCAGCATCTCTTCTCAACAACGTTCCTCAGTGACCATCGATTGGTGACATGTTCAACAGGACCCTACATGTACACAGAGAAGAGGATCATGGACCATGTGATTGGAAGTAGCCATCTGCATAGGCATCACATAGGCAAGATCCAATACTCCTTTGCCAGGCTAGATTAGGTTAACATTGTGAACAATAGATGGTCGCTGTGGTCACTGAGGAGTGCTGTTGAGAAGGTATAAATATAAGCACAGCCCCTATATCCTTCTCTAACTAGCCCACATCCCCTGTGGCTGGCTGACGTCTCCGTGCTGGTAGGAAGGGGGGGCAAGGGGAGGCAAGATGGGAGGAGAGGAGCGGAACCTGCAGTGGTGGTGGTGGAAGCATGGTGGGAGGAAAGGATGGCAGGGGCTTGCTCCTGCACTTCCTGTTCTGATAGAGCCAACACCCCCACCTCTGGCTCGCCACTGGACCTAGACCTTTCTTGATGCTGAAAGAGATACAAAAGAGGTATATGTCATTAGTAGGATGAATAATACTTTGTTTTGTGTGTTATCCTAACTATCTAACATCTAGTACCTGGATGATACTCTGTAACTGTAACTGTATAGGCTGCAGTGGGCACACCAATAAATGGACTCTATATTGCTTGATTACTGTTGTTGTGCCCAGGAATGACAGTGATTTGTTAGCTTCATGGATTTAATGACGCACCCTCTTTCCCTTGTTGATTCCATGGAGCTGACAGTGTCCTTGTTGGTCATCATGTACATGTGCAGTGTGTTTGATGCACATGTGGTAGCACGTTGGTGTATGTGATATTCACCTGACATGGAGGCTGGGTCCTGCTGTGCTACCAGGCGAGAAGCTCCAGTGGTGGGCACCTGTCTTAGAAGGTCCTTGGCGACTCTCTCACACTCATTATAGGTCACAGTCACATTCTTCTCCTTCCATGGCTATCATCCTCCTTACCTTGGCCCTGATATCATCAAATCATGCTTGATGGACCTCACATCCCTTGTTGCTGTGCCTACTGCTGTAACCTCAGCTGCTATCTCCTTCCATGGCTGAGCCCTGGACCCTGGACTAAATTTCCTCCCCCTGAAAGAATTACGGGGCAGTCATAGATAGCAAAGAGGTGCACCACATTTCACGGTATGGGTAATTGTTGGTCCTGTGCCTGCCCTTAGCCTCTTGCTCCCCCGACGGTTGATGGGGACCCTTGCCTCCCTGACCTGTCCCTTAGCTCTGTCCTTTCCCCGAACTACCCCCCCTGGTATCAGGCCCCTTACCGTCTGTCCCTCACCTAAGTGTGCCTGGTGCTGGGGCCACTCTGCAACCACTCACCTCTACACTCCCATCCTCCTCTTCCCACTCCTCCTCCACCTTCTCTGCCTCTACCTCCTCCACATCCTCCGCCTCCTCCACCACCTCCTCCACCTCCTGCACATCCTCTGGCTCCTCCACCCCCTCTTCCTCCTCTCCACCACTACACCTTATGGCCACCTCTCTCTCTTCTCTCTCCTTTTCCCCTCTCCTCTTCTCTCCTCCTTACCTCTCCACTCCTCTCCCCTCCTATCTCCTCCCTCCATTATAAATCCAAAAAGAAAATAAGGGTAAATAAAAAATAAGTGTTGCTGTATATCTAGGATGGAAAACAAAATATGTATATTTTGTTTATTTAGTAACTGTTGGGGGATGGCGTGTGGGGTATGGGATGGGGGTGTGTGTATGGAGTGACCTAGCTTTATGTGTCTCTATGTTTGTTGTTAAAATTGCAATTATGTGTAATCTGTAAATATGTGTAATCAAGCATTAAGTGTAAAATCGTGTGTAATAGCATGGGCGGGTGGAACGCAAATTTAGAATGTCCCTCTGTCAATCATCTTCAGCTAGACCGCTTTTTATTGGCTGAGAGGCCTGTGTTGCACTACGTTATACCGCAATTGGATAGTGTCTGCCGATTGCGGCTCGGCAGGACACTTAGCAACTTGCGTGCGCGCAAAGTATTTACTTTTTTGCGTCTCTGGCCCGTAACTCATGGTTGAATTTAATAGCTCTGTAACACAGCTGAATTTCAAGCAGCCTTTGCGGGTATGCTGATGCCGCTACGGGATTTGAATTTAATGGGGCTGAAGGTCCACTCCATTTGTCTGATGGCTCACATCTGGACATTCACTTGTTTTCAATGTGACTTATGTGCATATTGCAATGGTAATCATTAATTTATGATGATATTGAATGTGTTTCTATTGTTTTGAGTGGTTTCTTGTCCTTTAAAGTGGTGCTGCAAGTGGTCTTTTTCTTCAGCTTATTGTAGTTATAGCACTGCCCTATTTGCGAGTGATCCGTAAAGTCTTATTACCGTAGGGTTTTGGTGTAAAAGTCTAACGGAATAAATCATTTCACCATATTTCTGATGTCTAATCTTCACCTTCAGACTGTCTACTCTTCACCTTTTTTAAATGATGACAGAGAGAGAGAGAAAGAGAGTACTTTCACTGTAGTACCCTGTAGCTGTTTGTCTCTTCAATGGGCTAACTCAACCCAAGTCCATTTGTTCTTGTTAGTGCCTATGTAGATAAAGCCAATCATTATTAGGTAATTCAGTCACCATTCTCATCACCTATTCAACTGATTTGGGAGGGCTTCAAGGGCTAACAAACAACAGCTAAAATGCTTATAACCAAGTTGACGTTTGATCTATTTAAAAAAAGTAAACAATTTTCGAAAATTATTTTTAAGCGTTTATATAGTATAATGTTGACATGAAGTGTATGTAGTGCTAGAGTTACACAAATTCTATGTATGTAGTGCTATGTAGTGCTAGAGTTACGCAAATTCTATGTATGTAGTGCTATGTAGTGCTAGAGTTACACAAATTCCTATTCCTTATGCATGCAACTATTAAAAACATATATATTTTTTTGTAGCAAAGGAAATTTTTATTTAACATAAATTTGAAGACAAACTTGCAGACAAGGTTTCAGACAAACTAAAATCTAAATCATTTAAACATTATGTAACAATAATGTTACTGAAAAAATGTTAAGACGACCTATTTTTTAAATGAAATATTAAACATGTTTATAAGTATTAAGCAGTAGTGTATATTATCATGGTATTAGTGTTAAATCCTTGATTCATTCATAAATGTTTTACAATAAGTACTTTGCTGTTTTTAAAAATCTGCTATATACTTAATGTCAAAACAAAACAACTAATAAAATAACCTGATGCAGGTAACAGCTGCTCCTAATATTACTTGATTGATGTCTAGCAGTTCAGGTTGCTGTGTAAATGGGAACAGATGGCTATAATTATGTCTACTTGAATTATTAACACCTCTTGAGACAGAAATGACTCTTTCTTAAGTGTCATATTTTCTCTCCTAATTTATATAATTTAACTCATATCAAAACTTTATGAAAAAAGGTATGACTGTTTAGCTTGAGAGTATTACTTTCACAAATAACAAGAATGATCACATGAGAAATTTACTTATTTGGAGGATTTACAACTATTGTCTTTTGAGGGGTTTACAATTGTTTTCATGTATTATGCAAAGTGTACTTTCAGTACTCATGTTAGTGGCATATTCAATATATTTATTTTGAAAACGACAATACGGGTACAGCTTCAGTAAATCAGATGACTGAACAGGAAGTGTTACATAAAGACTATTTTAAGTAATGAAATAAGATTGCATTATGGATTAATTGTGATAAGTACGTTTGTCTTCTTTATTACATTTAATTATCCTGGTAAAATGTTCATATTTCATGAGTTAACATATTGATATGGAATCAGTTGCAGGGAGATTAAGAATGGCTTTGATGAGCAGCATTAA
This sequence comes from Discoglossus pictus, assembly GCA_027410445.1. Classification (NCBI taxonomy): domain Eukaryota; kingdom Metazoa; phylum Chordata; class Amphibia; order Anura; family Alytidae; genus Discoglossus; species Discoglossus pictus. The sequence goes on from CM050166.1 coordinate 123,376,438, forward strand.
ATATAGTCTATAGCTGGTCCCCTACAGACCCTTCAACACTACTCATTAACATTATAGAGACATATTTAAAACATGCACTTTTGGAGAACTACCATTACAATTTGAACTGGAGAAACAACTATTACAACCTCTATTTTAAATTTAGATACAATTCTGCTTCATGAAATCTGCCGTTTTTGGTTTGTTTTCATCAATATCCTGAGGTGGGATTGTGGTACCTAAAGCTGCCAGTGTTCTCCAAGACAATAATTGAAAGCTTATTAGTATACAAGGACACACCTTCCTGAAAAAGTAACAGACTGAATCAGATCAGAAAAGTGCACATTAAGGCCAAAAATGTAAACTCTTCTTTTTTTGATTTGACTATTCTGCTGCTTATCAAGCTTAATTATGTGTAAAATCATAGAGAAAAAATGACTGCAATAGTTCTTAAATGTATACCAATTAGGTATACAATGCTCTCACAAAATCTTCAAATCACTTTATAATTAAGAGCAATAGTGATTGCATCTGGCATTCATTACATTTTGCGTGAAGAGGAATCTAGTAAGTACAAAATCTTCCATACCAATCAGACCATTTTGAAAACTGAGAATGTTAACGGATATCCCCTTACTTGCACAGGTACCTTATTACTCTTTTTTATTTTCTACAAATAATCCAATAACTTTGGATTCCCAATGATGGCAAAACTTTGTAGAAGTTAATTAATTGTGTTAATTTTAAAAGGGCAGATTTTAAAGGTCTAAGAGCAGCTATACAAAGTATATACTGGGACAGAGATCTGCCAGGTAAAAATACTGAACATAAACGGACAACATTTAAATCCTTACTAAATATACATACTTATCAAAATATACCAAGTGGGAATAAAAGTAAAAGGAATAAATCACATCCAATGTGGCTTAACAATGATTTAAAGATCAAGATACAGAGAAAAAAACAGCATTTAAATTATACAAACAAGTGGGGACAGAGACTGCTTTACGGGAATACAAGGAAATCAACAAGGCTTGCAAAAGGGCTATTAAACTGGCTTAAATAGAAAATGAAAAATTAATTGCAAAAGAGAGTAAGACTAATCCTAAAATATGTTTTAAGTATTTTAATGGGAAGGAAGCTATAGAAACATTACAATGTGAAACAGGCCATCTGAAAATTAGGCAGATGAGCTAAATAGGTTATTTTCTTCGGTATACACAAGGGAGGTACCAGTGGTTGGAACACTGCAACATAATGGGGCTACACTACCTTTGCCAAATAATTGGTTAACGCAGGAAATAATCCAAAAGAGGTTGGAAAGAATAATTGTTAATAAAACCCCGGGTCCTGATGGAATACATCCAAGGGTACTGAGGGAACTGGGTTCTGTAATAGCCAAACCATTATATTTAATTTTTCAAGATTCACTCAACACAGGGTCTCTACCAGATGACTGGAGAAAAGCTGATGTAATACCTATATTTAAAAAGTGAGCAAGAGCAAATCTGGGGAATAATAGACCAGTGAGCCTCACTTCTGTAGTGGGAAAGCTTTTAGAAGGGTTAATAAGGGATAATATACAAGAATATATCTATTCAAACAGGATTATAAGTAGGATCCAACATGGATTTATGAGGGATAGGTCATGTCAAACAAATCGTATTAATTTCTATGAGGAGGTTATTAGTAACTTGGATGAAGGCAACTCAGTGGATGTAGTCTTTTTGGATTTTGCAAAGGCGTTTGATACAGTGCCACATGGGAGACCATTGTGCAAACTAAGGGAAACAGGAATTGCAGTAAATATCTGCTCATGGATTGAGAGCTGGCTAAAAGACAGGAAGCAAAGGGTTGTTGTAAATGGAACATACTCCGATTGGACTAATGTGGTTGGTGGGGTTCCTCAGGGTTCAGTATTAGGTCCTCTCCTTTTTAACATATTTATTAATGACTTAGAGGTAGGATTGGAGTGTGGTGTCTCCATTTTCGCTGATGACACGAAGTTGTGCAAGGTAATTAAATCAGATAATGATGTGCTTTCCCTTTTCTCCATTTTCGCGGATGACACGAAGTTGTGCAAGGTAATTAAATCAGATAATGATGTGCTTTCCCTCCAAAGGGATTTACATAAAATTGAGGAATGGGCCTCTAAATGGCAGATGAGATTTAAAACAAATAAATTTAAGGTAATGCATTTGGGAAGGAAAAATAGCCATGCGATTTATAATCTCAATGGAGCAAATCTAGGTGTATCAGATATTGAAAGGGATTTGGGAGTGCTTGTGGATAGAGCTGGAAAAGGTACAGAGGAAGGCAACAAAACTAATAAGGGCAATGGAGGAAGTTATGAAGAAAGACTAACCAAATTAATCTTATTTTCTCTAGAATAAAGGCCTCTAAGAGAAGATATGATTACCTTATATAAATACATCCATTAACCCTAATAAAGAAGGTTTAGAACAAAGTGGAAAAATAGTTACAAATAAAATCTATTAATCAACAAAGAACAGATGATTCAATCTGGTTATTTCAACAGAAGATTTACCATAATGGTAATAAAGCCAGAAAAATGCTGGCAAATAAATTTAAAATAAATACATATAGAAATAAGATAGATACCATTTATAAAGAATGGAAATGTTTATCCAGACCAGATCACATAGCAAGTGCCTTTGAGGAGTATTATTTAGGCTTATACAACTTAAAAGAAGATCCACAAAACCATCTTTGAAAGAAATAAAACAATTTCTAAGTCTAATTTAATTACCCCAAATATCAGATGCAGGAAGATTAGATCTTAATGCAGAGATTTCGGAGAAAGAAATCATAGAAGTTATCTGTAATCTGAAACTGGGCTCATCCCCTGGACCCTATGGGTTTATTAATCAATTTTATAGACTCCTTGTAAGTAGTTTGACCCCCTATTTGAAAAATGTATAAAACGAAAGTATGAATTAGGGTTCTGAAATGACAGAAGCCTTGATTATAATGATACCGAAACAGTAGCGAGATAGGTCGAAAATCTTTACATTCCGGCCTATTTCGTTCTAGACTGAAATTGCTGCCATTTCCAAGCCCAATTGCTCCTATACAGTTGTTAGAAGTAGATCTAAACTTACCTTTTTTTTTAAATGGTACAAACATGGTATACATTATTTGAAAGATATATTCATTAATAACTCATGGGCACCATTTCCAGACTTGAATAAGAAATACAGTTTACCTGAAAATTGCTGGTTAGAATACAACATACTTAAAATCAGTTTATTTGTTTTATCTAAGATGAGATCTTTAACCATGTTTGAAAAACTCATTACAATGAGGAAAAAACTTACAGCCTTATTAAATTGCGATTCTGCAAATTTAAAACGGCTCTATTTAAGCACATAGCATATTTTTTTACAGACGTTTTTAGTTAGTGAAGACCTTGCTTTTGGATAGAAGTTCAATAACTAAAAACTTCTGTAAAAAAAATATGCTATGTGCTTATATAGAGTAATTTTAAATTTGCCAAATTGCAATTTTAATTCCTAGCTTTTATAATATATTAAGAAAAGAAATGGATAAACTGATTACCTGTAAAATTAAACAGTGGGAAAGATCTATTAATAACAACTGGCCAGAGGATATTTGGTATGGAGCAATGACTCTTACAGAGAAATATTCTTCCACAGGATCTCTCTCTGGATAAAAAAGCATTCTTTACTCAAATTGTAATGACTGCTAAATTATTGATTGCTAAAAATTGGAATCAGTTCTCTGTCCCTAGTTGGAATGAGATATTATGTATGATTGGAAGAAACAGAGATTTGGAAAATTCCTTTCAAAATAATGGATTGATTGTAGTTAGAGAGTATAAATGGAAGATATGGGATCAAGAAATAGACCCAGCTTAGGGAAATTAGCTTTCTTCTTTTTTTTCTGTCTGTATGTAGACATATATGTGCAACCAGGGTCAGAATAAAGATTTGTCAAAGGAGCATTTTGTGCCAAGAGGTTTTCAACTGACAAGAGGACATCCCTTGAGGTTAGAAGTAAAAAGATTCCACCTTAAAGAAAGAAAAGGGTTCTTCACAGTAAGAGTGGTTAATCTGTGGAATTCTCTACCAGAGGAGATGGTGACAGCGGATTTGATAGATAACTTTAAAAGGGGACTGGATTTATTTCTAATCAAAAAGGGAATTTAGGGTTATCCTGGACAATTAGAGAAAGAGTTTTGATCCAGGGAGAAATCCAATAGCCAGTATCTGGGGTCAGGAAGGATTTTTTTTTTTCCTTTGAGACGATTGGCTAAGTTTCACTTGGGTTTTTTTCTGTTTGCTTTCCTCTGGATTAATTAATAATAAAAAAAATAATAATAAATAAATAGTTGATTAATAATTAGTTACCAATTAATTGACAACTAATTAATTAACTAATCTGCATATTGCAGATCAGAGGAGATATTAAAATGTTTAACTTGATGGACTGAAAGTCTTTTTTCAACCTTAATTACTATGTAACTATGTAACTATGTTTGCTGCTTACTTTCAAATTTTCTGAACATGGGCACAGTTACACCATGGCAAAATTAAATTCCAAGCCCATAGCAGCACCGGTACACCCACAAAGTCTGCAGGCTTGAAATTTGGCATAGTTACAGGGCTATTAGCCAAGCCCTCAACAGACGTGGCCGACATCCAAACCCGTAAACCGTTCTTTCCCACGTTGCATGTGCTCCCGTGGACATGATCAATTAGTCAAAAAAGTAGTTATAGGTTTATACGGAGCCAATAGTAAAAGAGATCATCATCATTATGTCACTGAAAAAATGGAGGATAGATTTCAATCCCTTACGGGTTTGAATTACGAGTTATGATCGGACCCACATTCCAGAAATAATGCAATTTTAATAAATTAGTAAAAATGATATTCTAGTCCATGCAAGTTCCATTATATGTATTAACACTCTGATTGCCAGGATCGATATAACATGGAAATTAAACATTAAAAAAGTATTTTATATTGCAGATTTAAGAGCTTGAGAATGTTGTGCTATTAATTTTAATACTGAACATCACTTTCCCTTTAATATTAAGTACAGTAGTGTGTTGATATTTGTATTTACATTGCTATGGATAAGACTTTAACCCCCTTGCGTGTCCTCTCTAGTACCCGTAGGCTTTTTGGCTCCATTTCCGGGTTACAAGTTTGAAAGCCAGCGGAATCGTAGCAATTTAATAGCGATTTGTGAAAATAACATTTACGGGCTTGACAGATCAATTACTTTGCGGCAAGAGAGTTCCAATTTTGACAGCCCACAGGGTTTTTCCGCATGTAACCAACAGATGGTTCGCGGGTAGCTGTATGAGGCAAATTTAATAGCCTTAAGTCGGGCTACGGGTGTTCATGTTGGGGGAATTTAATAGGGCTGTAAATGTGCCTAAATATTTCTTGCTGCTGATAAACTCTAAAACATTTATATGAGACAGATGTATTTATGGAATTTATTTTTACAGATGCAATATATAACATATTTAACTTTGTATAAACGTATTCATGAAACCTTGCATTCAAACTCTAGTTATTAATATAATCATAATTATTTTGAAAATGAAATCATTTCATTGAATAAAAATTATTTGGAATTTCGACGGATGGACAACTGATTTATTAAATACATTTTTGTCTTTATTATGGCAATACTTTTCACCCACATCAGTTCTAATCATCCAGATGGCCACTGGTCTATTATTTTTGCAGATGAGGGGTCAATGATATTAGTACAGTAAAACGTCATATTGGATTAAAAAAAAAATCTAAAGGGTAAATTAATTTACTCTGGGCTCTCCATGTGTATTATTGTGTTCGTTTTCAGGAAGCTATACACAATGTTTAGTTGAACACTGCAGTCAACAGAGTAATAAGATAGGGCATATATTATAAATTTTCCATAGCAACATACATAATTCAACAATACATGTTGTGAATCTACATAAACTGTTAATCTTAGTGAGTATTTTAAGTAGTGGATACCTGTGGTTAATCATAGTTATCATATGTGTATGTATTGTACAGGGCAGTGTGGGTGGCCTTATTGTGTAAATGTATTTATTGGTATTGGTACCCGGGCTTAGGATCTAAATGCTGTATTTTCCCCAGGGAGTTTAATAAAATATTTAGGATCTAATTGCTGTATTTTCCCCATTGAGTTTAATAAAATATATTACCAGAGTCTCTGGGGAAAGAAGGGTCCAGTTATGGGGTTACCTAATTGTGAGGTAGAAAGGTTCCAGCAGATTAAGAGTTGACACTATACAGGAAGAAAGGGCGGAGATGCACAATCTCACCACGGGCAACTTGGCCCCCTGCTAGAGGAGATTCTAACATGACACGGACATGTAAATTATCTTTTCCTAGGTAACTGGAGATCAAAAAGCCTAACAATTTAGAGAAAATTGACAGATCTAGGGGTGAAAGGTGATTAACTATGCAGACCTTTGTTTATAATATAATATTTTTATTTTGTATTAGTTTGTCCAAGCTTGCCATAGCTTTACTCCCCAGAAGCAAATGTCTTTTAATTTCAATGTTGTAGTTAACATTTGAAGAGATCTTCGAGCCCAAGATAATAAAATTTGTCACTGCCTCCACTTCTTTTCCATCTGTTTGCCAGGAACTGAGATTGCTGTTTGCAATTATGTTCATCTTTTTAATGTTGACCAGGGACCTGCTTTTGCGCTCTATTCTTTCATCCTCATTAATAGGGTTCCTTAGTTCCTCCTCACTTTCAGTCATCAGTAGTATCATCTGCGTTGCTGTGTTTTGTTTCAGCAATATTACATAGTTACATAGATACATAGTATCTGAGGTTGAATAAAGACTTTTAGTCCATGAAGTTAAATATTTTTAGATCTCTTCTAATCCTTTTAATATGTGGACTATTTGATATTAATTGTTAATTGATCCAGGGAAAGGCAAGCAGAAAAATAAAATAAAAACATTGAAACTTTGCCAATTGTCTCACAAAGGAAAAAAAGCTAAATTCCTTTCTTAGCAAATTTCTCCCTGGCTCAATATTCTTTCTCTACTTACATAGGATAACCTTGAATGCCCTCTTTATTCAAAAATGTATATGTGAAATATTTTTTCCTCTAACCTCAAGGGATGTCCTCTTGTCAGTTGAAAACCACTTGGCACAAAACGTTAACTTGACCAAGCCTTATATTGACCCTGGATGTATTTAAGTAAGGTAATCATATCCCCTAGTAGATGCCTTTCTTCTAGGGAAAATACATTTCATTTGGTTAGTCTTTCTTCATAACATATCCCCTCCATTTCCCTTATTAGTTTTGTTGCCTTTCTCTGTACTTTTTCCAGCTCTAGAATGTCCTTTTTATGAAGTGGTGCCCAAAATTGTAGTCCATATTCCAAATGAGGGTGTACTAGGGATTTGTACAGTGACAGAATTATATCTGCTTCCCTTGCTTCTATACCCTTCTTAATACATGCTAATATTTTACTTGCCTTTGCAGCTGCTGCTTTGCATTGAGCACTGCTACCTAGGTGGTTGTCCACAAGTACTCCCAAATCCCTTTCAATATCAGATACCCCTAGATTTGCCCCATTAAGATTATAAATTGCCTGGCTATTTTTCCTTCCCAGATGCATACCTTTACATTTTTTCGTATTAAATCTCATCTGCCATTTAGCCGCCCATTTCTCTAATTTATGCAAATCCCTTTGGAGGGACAGTACATCATTATCTGATTGAATTACCTTACACAACTTAGTGTCATCAGCAAAAATGGAGACACTACTTTCGAGTCCTACTTCTATGTCATTAATAAAAATGTTAAAAAGGAAAGGACCTAATACTGAAACCTGAGGAACCCCACTTATCACATTAGTCCAATGAGAGTATGTTCAATTTACAACAACCCTTTGCTTCCTGTCTTTTAGTCAGCTCTCAATCCATGAGCAGATATTTACTGCAATTCCTGTATTCCTTAGCATCACATGTGGCACTGTATCAAAAGGCTTTGTGAAATCCAAAGAGACTACATCCACTGAGTTGCCTTTTTCCAAGTTCCTACTTACTTCCTCATAGAAGCTAAGCTTTCATAAATCCGTGTTGACTCCTACTTATGATATTGTTCAAATAGACATATTCTTGTATACTGTCCCTTATTATCCCTTCTGGAAGCTTACCAACTACATATGTGAGGCTTACAGGTCTATAATTCCCTGGATTTGCTCTGGCTCCGTTCTTAAATATAGGTATAAAATCTGCTTTTCTCCAGTCATCTGGTAGCGACCCTGTTGTGAGTGAATTAGATATAATTGTTTGCTATTACAGATCTCAGTTCCCTCCGTACACTTGGATGTATTCCATCAGGATCTGGGGCTTTATTAACATTTATTTTTTGCAACCTCTTTTGGATTTCTTCCTGTGTTAACCAATTATTTAGTGATGGTAGTTTAGCCCAGTTTTGTTGCAGTGGTCCAACCCCTGATACCTCCCTTGTATATACCGAAGAAAATAACCTATTTAGCTCATCTGCCTTTCCTACTCACTACTTGCCAGACAGCCTGTTTCACATTGTAATGTTCCTATAGCTTCCTTCCTTGTCTTCTTCCCATTAATATATTTACAAAATATTTTAGGGTTACCTTTGCAACTGACTAACTCTAATAGCCCTTTTGCAAGCCTTGCTGATTTGCTTATATTCACAAAAAAGCGCCCTCTGTTCCCTCCTTCTTGCATAATTTAAATGCATGTTTTTTTCCCCCTTATCATGATCTTTAAGTCATTGTTAATCGGATGTGATTTACTCCTATTCATTTTATTTCCACATGGTACATGCCGATGTGTATGTATATTTAGTAAAGATATGAATGTTGTCCATTTATTTTCAGTATTTTTACCTGCCAGTTATCTGTCCCACTCTATATGTTGTATTGCTGCCCTTAACCTATTAAAGTTAGCCCTTTCAAAATTTAGAGTTTTTGTTCACCCCTTACAACTCTGTTTTTTGTATTCAATCTCAAATGAAACTGATCACCCTATTTTAACATTTGATAGTATATCAATATTACCTGTGATGACTAAATCCAAGATTGCCTAATTTCTAGTAGGTTCTTGTATAAACTGGACCAGATAATGATCCCTGAGTGTACTCAAGAACCTGCTCCCTTTAGCTGAACTGCTGGTCTCATTTATCTAGTTTATTTCAGGGTAGTTAAAATCTCCCATTATTAGACCTTGCCCATGCTTAGCTGCATTCACAATCTGCAGCAATAATTGCAATTCATCACCTCAACTATATTCGGGGGTTTATAGCATATTCCTTCCAATATGCATTTAGATTAGGCTCCTCCGCTATTTAACTCAACCAACAAAGATTCAATGTTTGTCTCCTGTTCCACTATACAGGTTTAAAACCAGGCTTAACATACAGACAAATCCCTCCTCCTCTTCTACCATTACCCCTATCTTTCCTATAAATAAGTTAAAACTAGAGATGTTGCGAACAGTTCGCCCGCGGACTATTCGCTGCGATTTTGGCATGTTCGCGTTCGCAGCGGACGGCGAACACATGCGCTTTTCGGTTCGCCCCCTATACTTTATCATTGAGGAAACTTTGACCCTGCACCTCAGTCAGCAGACACATTCCAGTCAATCAGCCGCATACACTCCCTTCCAGAGCCTTCCATCTGAAGGACAGGCTAATATTCTGCTCTGTTTCACCAGTCATAGTTGGTGTACCATACATTGAAAAAAAACAACCCTTTTTTCCTTTAATCTAATTTCAGTTGCCTGCCTGTGTCAGGCTCACAGCTTACATTGTGCTCAGTGAAATAAAACAACACTTTTTTCACTGTAATAGATTGAATAGCAATTACCTGCCTACAGGCTTGTGTGTGAAGCCTATTGCAGCTACTCTGCCAACTTTTGCCAGTACACAGTGATACGTCATATCTGGTGCAACTGTAGTGTACAGTGACATAAAACAACACTTTTTTGACTGTAATCGATTGAATGTCAGTTGCCTGCCTACAGGCGTTTGTGTGAGGCCTACAGCGCCTACTCTGCCAACTTTTGCCAGTGCACAGTGAAACTCATATCTGGTGGCACCTTAGATTGCACGCGCAGTGCCCCAAATTTGAATTAGGAGGTCCGACCAAGCATCTTTTTCCATCTCCCTGTTCCAAAAATCAATGCCATATACACGTCCCCTAATAGTGGACGTAACAGGGATTAAACCGATAGGAATAGTACTACTTAACAGTACACACCTTATAATAACGCAGACAGAGGCAACGCAGAGAGAGGAGTCTGAAGAAGAGGAGTCCGAGGAGGAAGGTGGTCTTTGAGGAGGTGGAAGACCAAACACAGCAGGCGTCCCAGGGGGCTTGTTGTCACCTTTTGGGGACCCTTGGTGGCTGGGTGGAGGAAGAGACCTTCAATGACATCAGTGAGGACAAGGAACGGGACATGGCTAGCTTGGTATCCAACCTTGTTCAAATGGGGAGTTTGCGGTTGTGCACAGGGACTGTTTGCAGTTGTTTGCGGTGCATTAAACGGGGAGATTGGTCTGTTACTGTGAAGCGGGTGTAACCCTTACACTACATGATCGATACAACATCATACCTGATGTTTTAAAGCATGTTATTCCAAACAATTTAGGAATGTTAGGTGATTTATGCCTTTTATGGCTTAAAACCAGACTCTGCATCAACTATGTAAATTTCCGTGGGAGTTTTGCCATGGATCCCCCTCCGGCATGCCACAGTCCAGGTGCTAGTCCCCTTGAAACAACTTTCCCATCACTATTGTGGCCAGAAAGAGTCCCTGTGTGCTTTGAAATTAGCCTGCCCATTGAAGTCTATGGCTGTTCACCGGGTTCGCCCTTTCGCGAACATTTGATGGAACCGAAAATTTGATGTTCGCGACATCACTAGTTATAACCATCCAAATTAACTGTCCAGTCATGAGATTCATCCCACCATGTTTCATTAATGCCAGTTAAGTCCCATTTTTCTTGTACCACTAATAATTCTAGTTTGCCCATTTTCCCAGGCAAGATGTTAGTAAGCATACACTTTATGTTGTTATGGCTCTGCTGCTGTTAAGTGCTTGCCACTGTATTTTAGTCACCTAGTAATACCTCCCTACTGTCTATTGTAAACCTCCCCCTTCTCCTCACCATGGGTAGATAATTCATCCCTTTCCCCCTGTACCCTTTCTACCCCAATACTTCTATCTAGTCCCTCCCCCCACCTACTAGTTTAAAAACTCCCCCAGCCGTTCAACCATTCTATCCCATAGCACAAAAGCTCCATCATCATTAAGGTGCAATCCATCTTTGCTATCGCGATTGAACACATGTGAGAAGTCAGACCATTCTAAAAACCCCAAACCCTTTGTCCTGCACCACTTTTTTTAGTCATGCATTAACCTCCCTAAGCTCCTTCTGTCTCCCTGGGCTAGCATGTGTCACTGGTAGTATCTCAGAAAATATAACCTTGGAGGTCCTTGCCTTAAGTTAGTTTCCTAGTTTTTTTTAAATCATTCTTTAAGACACTCCATCTTTCTCTTACTTTGTCATTAGTACCAATGTGTATCAAGACCGCCGGTTCACTTCCAGCCCCTCACAATAATTTATTCACCCAATCCACAACATGCCAAACCCGAGCACCCAGGAAACAGCAGGCTGTTCGATTGCTGGGATCTGGGTGACAAATTACCCTGTCTACCTTCCTAATAATAGAGTCCCCTACCACCAAAACTTGTCTGTTTCTCTGCCTATTCTGCTCTCCTACTCCTCCAGTAGAACTGTTCTCCCGGCTGTTAGAGGGAACATCTCTATCTGGCATTGCCATTCTTGAATGGACATCCACAACAGTTTCACTCAATCTGGCAAATCTGTTGGTGTTTTGCTAACTCAGAACTGGCCTGCCTCCTCCTGTTCCCTCTGCTTCCCCTTGTAACTGTAACCCAGCTACCTCCCTGGACATCCTCACAAGCCCCATCTCCCCCCTCCATGCTAGGCCCAGATAAACTGTGCTCTGTGAACACCATCTCCCTTTCCAGTGGAGCAACATCAGTAAGTACTGCAATTCTCCTCTCCAGTTCTCCAATTTGAGCCTCCAGAGAGGCAACATGTTCACACCTCTCACAGAGGTATAGACCCTGGATCAGTGGTTCCAGCAGTGCATACATGTGACAGGATGTACACTCCATGAGGTTGCCACTGTACTGACTCATAATTATAAAAATACATTGAGAAAACAAATTAATGTATTTGAATAAAGATTGCTTTTCTGCACCTTATCCCAAACAAAACAAATATATATATATATATATATATATTTTCTTTCTATTTTTATATACTAGAAATGATAGTATTATAATACCCATTTTCTTTGAACTCCCTCCTTTTATTTAAACACTTACACACTCCCACACTTACACACTAATTACACTTACTCTACAACTGTTTGCAAGCTCCCAAATTTGCTCTTTCCCTGTTAAAATAGATCCTGCCTACACACCTGAACAATGATTACAGCCCACAGGACAGAAAACACCTTTTAGCTTCCTGCACTTCTTCACAGAGCAGATACAAACAGAACACCAGACAAGTGCACAGAGATATACTTTTAAACAGGCCAAACCACACTCCCTCTCATCCGCAGATTGATTACAAAGCACAGGACAGAAAACACCCTTTAGCTTTCTGCACTTATTCACAGAGAATATTCTGGCTGAATAATTAAGATGACAGTATCCAAACTTATTGCACTAATTCGCTGATATTGAACCTTTCTGTTGTTCCATGTTCAGTTTTGAACACAGATTCCCCAAGAGGCTAAGACGATCTGGTACTTCCAACTCTTTAAGAACTTACCACATTTTGTTGTGATTGACACAGTTAAAGGCTTTAAAATAGTCTCTGAAGCAGAAGTAAATGTTTTTTTTTTTCTGTAACTCACTTGCTTTCTCTGTTATTCTGTGGACATTGGTGATTAGATCTCTTGTACATCTGGCAGTTCCCGGTCCATATTGTTAGATGGTTATGGTATCTTTAGCAATAGCTTGCTGGCATGTGAAATAAGAGCAATTGTTTGACAATTGGAGTATTCTTTAGCACTGTCGTTTTTGGTATTGGGTTGTACTGACCTTTTTCCGTTTTTTGGAGATTGTTGTTGGCATAATGCAAGCAACACTTTCACAACATCATTTTGTAGGATTTTGAATAGTTCAGGTAATTTTCCATCAATATCTGGTGGTTGTTTAATGTGAAATGTCCTATTCCAGTTTACTTGAGTTTACTAATTACCAGGAAATTAATATTTAATCTTGTCATCTCATGACTGACGACGTCCAGCTCTAACATTACAGGTTCCTATGCTGAAATTTTCTTTGTTGTAGCAGACTTTCCATTCCCCTCTGGACATATCCGCAGTTGGGTGTCCTCTCACCTTTGGCCTAACCACATGATTAGATCTGGTGCTACTCATACTCGTCCTCTGCTCTTTCCCAGTCATATGTTAGGCTTGTCTATAAGGTTAACTTAGCAATGATACTGTAATGGGTTGATAGTTCCTTCTTTTGTGGACCATGACTTGTCTGACTTCTCCGCTATGACCTGCCCATTTTGGGTGACCCTACATTGTATATCACGCTGCTTCATTGAAGTACACAGTCCCTTCACTGTGACACGGTAGCAATCCAAAAGGGGCAATATGGAATAGCATACAAAAAAGGGAGGAAGACCCATACCAATAGGATATGTAGCTGCACAGAAAGGCTCTCTCCCAAAAGTGTGGGAGCTATTTTGCTGAAGCTACGTATCCATTCCAATCGCAATTAGGCATGCTGAGTGCAGTATTCTCGTTAAAAGCAAACTCGTGATCCATCTGTTAGAAAGACATTTTGGTAAATTAACCAATTTGCATTTTTTGCTGATTTTCCAGGGCTCATTAGCCCTAGAAGTAATTAGCAAAGGTCACGTTAATTGACAGGTAAAGTTAATTAAAGAGCCTGTTTCCCACCCAAACAATTACTGTGTTGTAGCTTTAAAGAAAACATGCAGGTATAGATTACATATTTTAATTTGCAAATTTAAAATTAATATACAGACAAATATTTTCATATCTCACACATAGGCTTCAACCAGGTGGTGGAGAAGAGGTGGAGGGAGGAAGGAATGCCACAGTGTCAGGCACACAGAATTCAGGGAAAGAAGGGAAGATGGGGAGGGGCCTGATACTAGTCATGGGGCAGGCTAAGGGAAGTCCTGAGGGGCACAGCAGGGAGATGAGCCACCCCAGTCAGGAGGACAGGGGCTGTTCTTAATCATAGGCCCCGAAATTAAACTCATGATGAGTTAAGGGTGCTTCTCCGTTCCCTCCATGCCCATGCAAGCATACACCACAGAGGCAGGGATGAGAGGGCCAAAATGTGAAAGGAGGTAGGGTAGGGAGATCAGTACCCTGGGGTTGTATGTGAGGGATGTGTGTTCTCTGATGATGACTGCCTGTGCAATGTGAGAAGGAAGATGTCAGCGAAGGCTGCAAGTGGGAAAGCAACTGGTCATGACCGTCCAGCTATAGTTAACTTCAATAAGTGGGAGAGGATGCTAAGGGATTTTTCCACCTCAGCAATGGTGCTTGGACTACCGTGTCTGGAGGACACTCAGCAGCCAGGAACTCTGCCAGGTGAATATCATAAACTTTATCATCCTTTTACATACTCAAACACACCAATACCATACCAATGTAAATGCTGCCCATCAGTTAAAGGGATGTGTAAGGTTCCTGGATTTGATTAGGTTTATTATATACCTGTGTGTCCAATTACTTTGATGAACCAGGTATCATTGAGAATTAATTAAAACACCTATATAAACACAAAAAGCCTTATTAAATTACGATTCAGTAAATTTAAAAGGGCTCTATTTAAGCACATAGCATATTTTTTTTTACAGAAGGTTTTAGTTACTGAAGACGTTGTTTTTGGATAGAAGTTCACTAACTAAAAACTTCTGTAAAGAAAATATGCTTTGTGCTTAAATAAAACCCCCCTTTTAAATTTGCTGAATCACAATTTAATAAGGCTGAAAGTAACTAGAGGACAGACCGCAGTAGGGAATATAGTTTTGATGTAAGCCCTTAAAAACAATGCTCATGAACATTAAATAAAATAAACTACATTAAGGTAAATAGATACCAATGTGAATGGCATACCTAATAAACTCCAAAATAGTTACATATCCTTTTAAATGGACTCTGTTGCTAAAACATAAAATAGATGGATGTGTGCTTCACTTTATCTTTCCATATATGGTACTATCATTTAGTTGACTTTGGCTCAGACATGAGCTTCTTATTGCAAAGTTAAACTGAAGAAAAGAGGGGAAAACATCAGACCAAGAAAACTCAAAATAAATAATATCCTCTGCGAATATATCGCCTGTGAATAACCCCTGTAAACTAGACTAGACATGAAACATAGGATGCCTGAAAATCTTTTGACTGAAGTTTGCAACAATTTTCAGGAAACCGCAACAAAGAATATCTGTAAAACAAAGAACTAAGAAGACAAACCAGGTATAGAATGAGGCCTTGCAAGTAGCTCAGGAAAGAAGCAAAGTGTCTGAAGATAAGAAAATATTTGTCCAGCTGAATTCAGAATTCCAGATAACAGAGACAAGGAGACATTCTATAATGAGCCACATAAAGAGATGGAAGAAGATAACAGAATGGGAAAGTCAAGAGATCTCTTCAAGAAACTGTTCATGCCAATGTGGATGTGATAAAAGACAATAATGGTAGGGAATCAACAGAAGCAGATCAAATAAAGAAGTAATGGCAGGATTACACTAAATATCTATGTGTGTAACAAAGTTGTATATTATCACTGTCATGCCCAGGAGGGCCCATTTGACTTTTAGGGTCTTTTAGACTATTGGGGATGGCCTGGATTTACATGGACTGGCATTGCCCTGTTGGCATAAGCTTTTCAATATTGCCTAGAATATCATGGGAATTGTTTTATTGTAAACCATCCTGTTTGTGATGAGCCATGTTATACTCTAAATGCTGCATTTCCCCCAGAGACACTTATAAAACAGGTAACACAGTTGAAGGGGTCTAAAGAGGTCCATTAGAACAAGGGAAGGGCCTAAGCAGACGCCATGTCTGCAGAAGAGATATTTACATTAGCACCCCTGCCGTGCGCCTTTCCTGGCAAGAGGAAGCCAGATAAATGACACTAATGTGCTAATTACCCCTCACAGGGCTAGAGGGAAGAATGAAGATGGCAAATGGCCATACTCCCTTAGACTTAATAGCATACCTCTCATACTGGTGACGTGAATGTCATGTTGGGTTCCACCCTGATTGATTATTGTTATCCATAAATATGTTGCCCCTAAAGGTGTGCTCTGTCTTGTACACAAATAAAAACAGTGTGTGTATTTAATTCTTGCCTCCAAATGGAAAGACCTTGTATTATTTTACTAAACTAGCTTATTTCCTAATGTTCCTGCTTGCCCTTTTCTGATGGACCATTGTCTGTTTCTGTGTTCCTGTATCCTGAGGACTAGTCATTCTTGGGCTGACACAACCTAGAGGGATTACTGTAGAAAGCAGAAAGTGTTCAGGTACAGGTGATACTCTCATCTATGAGTTGTGACAGTCACCTTGTTTATTCAACGTATATGTGGTGTAGATTATGCATAAGTCTGCGCTTGAGGAATCCAAAGACAGAATCAATATTTATCAAAAAAAATGGCAACAACCTCAGATACCCGGACAAGCTAGATATTACACTATCAACAAAGGTCTGCATAGTTAGAGATATGTTATCCCTAGTAGTAGCATACAAATGTGAAAGGTGGACCATCAAGAAGGCTAAGAGACATAGAATTGATGCCTTTGAATTGTTGGCGAAAACTGCTTAGAGTACCTTGGACTGCAAGAAGATAAAAAAAATCAGTACTTCAGGAAATCAAACTGTACAAGGGATAAAAGGTTTCCACTTTGCTATTTATTCCTTTTCTTTGTTTACAGTTTAGCATACATAACATAGTAAAGCTTGTGGATTGTCATACAACATTAAACATTAAAACATTGTGTACCTAATAGCTTCAATACCCCTTGCAGACTGTGAATATCTTAGTGCATCTTATCCTAAGTATCAGACAACTTCTATAGTTAAAGGCAAATGATTTCCCTATTTTTATATGGCTAACTATTAATATGCTTTATTTCCACAAACACCAGATAATTTAAAATGCAACCTTATTACTAGATGTTTCCAAATACTAAACCTTTACTATCCCAATAAACAAATTAATCTGCATTATATGTGTGTTAATTACAAATACAAATGTGATTAACAGCCCTATTCCATGGTTTTCCCATTTGTAAACTCATGAAAAGCAAAATATTAATATAACAATTCATAGATAAATAACAATTTTCTTATATATTAATTAATTAATTTAAATACAGTGGTACCTTGACACTCGTCTGCTTCAAAACTCCTGAAATTCGGTATTCAACTCGCTTAGATGAGAAAAAACTTCAGCGCTTGCTAAAACATGTATGAGTTAATTTACATTACTCCTTATGGGAACTCCTTATCATTTGGTACTTATAATTGTTGCCACTCATCATCATGCCTCTTCTAGAACCAATTATGGATGAACACCAACAGCGATTCAGTAAACTTAAAAGGGCTCTATTTAAGCACACAGCATATTTTTTTTACAGAAGTTTTTTTTTTCTATCCAAAAGCAAGGTCTTCACTAACTAAACACTTCTGTAAAAAAATATGCTGTGTGTATAAATAGAGTCCTTTTAAATTTACTGAATTGCAATTTAATAAGGCTGCAAGTTACCTATGTATTTATTGCTGTTTTAAGATTTCTAATTATCTAATCTGTATAGTAAAATGTTTAACCAGTTAATAAATATCAGTCTTACAATGCAACACACCACTTATAAAAATGTGTTACATGATTTATCTGGCAAACTTTGACTTGCAAATTCCAGTTATTTTTTCCATCCTTAGACATAAATATAATAACATTGTATAAAAGTTATTTTTACTTCTTAATCCACATAAGCATATTTCCGCTATCAAGTTTGTTTTCCATGTGGATTAAGAGATATGACTCTCCTGTGTTTACAATTTATTGCCAGTCTTAAAAGCTATGAAAGGATATGATTCACACAGGATTTTAGATATGAAACTTCTTGGCAGTTTGCCTTTGCGGATGCCCATGATTTTCATTAAAATGCAAATTCTTAATTCAATCCATTGAATTCCAAGTGTAGTTTTATTACTTGTATGGCTCTCATAGATTCTTTTTTTATTTTTATTTACTTCAAATAAACCCTTTATTTGCAAGTGTTGTTTTAAATGACAATCAAATATCTTTAGGGATATCTGTGTCAGGAAATATAAATAGACTAATTAGAAAAATGTATATAATTTTTTTTTTCTAGGCTCAAATACATCCCCTTTGTGCATGTTAGCCATTAATCAAATACATCTTAAGTATCTTGGACGAGTAGTAATTATGTTTAGAACCATTATTATTATCAAATTAAATATTATGAGCAAATAAAGGACTACTTAAATTAAGCTTTCTATAACAGTATTACTAAATATGATAATCCTGGATTATTATGATTTCTGTCGATGGGTTGGTCAATGAAAAAATTAGGGAATTTGCATGAAGATAATCATAAATTATCAACAAAAAACAATTAAAGCATAACTGCAGTTTATTACAAAAAAAAATAAAAAAATTCAGGTAAATGTTTTAGGAAGTGTAATTTACCATTAATTATTTTTTTTTATTACCTCTAGGGACTCTTACATGCTATTCCTTCAAATATTATTTTTTCCATTTTCCCTTTGCCACTTCCTAATCAGTAGCTCAGTCACAGTAAACAGTTGTTATGTGCTCATTAATGTATTTATAATCCCATGAAAAATTATAAAAAATGAGATATGTTCCCTTGGATTGTAAATGTGCAAGTTTTTAATCGAATAGCATGTTTGAAAAAATACTCTATATTTACATAGTTACATAGTAATTGAGGTTGAAAAAAGACTTTTAGCCCATCAAGTTCAACCATTTAAGATCTCTGATTTGCAATATGTGGATTAATTGTTAATTGATCCAGAGGAAGGCAAACAGAAAGAGTGACACTTTGCTAATTGTCTCAAAAGGGAAAAAATATGAATTCCTTCGTGACCCCAGATACTGGCGATCTGATTCCTCCCTGGATCAATGCTCCCTCTCTAATTATCCAGGATATCCCTAAATGCTCTTTTTACTTAAAAATATATCCAATCCCTTTTTAAAGTTATCTATTGAATCCGCTGTCACCACCTCCTTTGATAGAGAATTTCACAGATTTACCACCATTACTGTGAAGAACCCTTTTCTTTTTTTAAGGTGGAATCTTTTTACTTCTAACCTCAGGGATGGTTGAAAACCTCTTGGCACAAAAAGTTCCCTTGACAAATCTTTAAACTGATCCTGGATGTATTTATATAAGGCAATCATATCACCTTAAAATTTTTCGTGTTTTGTTGCATCACAACCTGGAATTAACATGGATTTACAGAACATGCCCACAACTTTGAAGATGTTTTTTTTTTTATTATTGTGAAGCAAGCATCAAATAGGACAAAATAACAGAAAAAGTCAATGTGCATAACTATTCACCCACCCTAAAGTCAATACTTTGTAGAGCCACCTTTTGCGGCAACCACAGCTCCAAGTCGCTTTGTATAAGTCTCTATGAACTTGTTACATCTTACCACTGGGATTTTCCTCCTTGCAAAACTGCTCCAGCTCCTTCAAGTTGGATGGTTTGCGCTTGTGAACAACAATCTTTAAACCTGACCTCAGATTTTGTATTGGATTGAGGTCTGGGCTTTGACTAGGCTATTCCAACACATTTACATGTTTCCCTTTAAACCACTAAAATGTTGCTTTAGCAGTACGTTTGGGGTCATTGTCCTTCTGGAAAGTGAACCTCTATCCTAGCCTCAAATCACGCACACAGTGATACAGGTTTTGCTCAAGAATATCCCTGTATTTAGCACCATCCATCTTTCCCTCAACTCTGACCAGTTTCCCAGTCCCGGCTGCTGAAAAACATCCCCACAGCATGATGCTGCCACCACCAAGTTGCACTGTGGGGATGGTGTTCTTTGGGTGATGTGATGTGTTGGGTTTACGCCAGACATAGCGTTTTCTTTGATGGCTGAAAAGTTCAATTTTAGTCTCATCAGACCAGAGCACAACGTGCCATTTTGTTTTTTGCTGAAAGTAATGGCTAATCTGCCATAAAGCCCCCCTCTATGGAGCGTATGGCTTATTGTCGTTCTATGTACAGAAACTCTGCAGCTCCTTCAGGGTTACCTTAGGTCTCTGTGCTGCCTCTCTGATTAATGCCCTCCTTGCCCGGTCGTGAGTTTTGGTGGGCGGCCGTCGCTTGGCATGTTTGCTTTTGTGCCATTTGGTTATGATAAATTTGATGGTGCTCCTGGGGATCATCAAAGATTTGGATATTTTTTTATAACCTGACCCTGACTTGTACTTCTCAACAACATTGTCCCTAACTTGTTTGGAGAGTTCCTTGGTCTTCATGGCAGTGTTTGGTAAGTGGTGCCTCTTGTTTAGGTGTTGCAGCCTCTGGGGCCTTTCAAAAAAGGTGTGTATACTGTATGTAATGACAGATCATGTGACACTTAGATTGCACACTGCTGGACATCATTTCACCAATTATGTAACTTCTGAAGGTAATTGGTGGCACCAGAGCTTTTTATAGGCTTCATAAGAAAGGGGGTGAATACATACGCACATGCCAAGTTTTGGTTTTCTATTTCTAAAAAATAGATTTATATATATATATATTTTTCTAATTTCACTCCACCAACATTGACTATTGTATTCTGATCCATCACATACAATTCAGATTAACAAAACATTGACCTTAAGGCTGCAATGTAACAAAATAGGTAAAAAGTCAAGGGGGTGAATACTTTTGCAAGGCACTTTAAATTTAATTTGGTTATATTCAAGATTATAAACTCAAAAACAGGGATCTCGTTTTGTTTAATCTGTAGTGATATTATTTTCATGTTCTGTTTCATCCTATGCATGGCGCTGTGGAATATGTTGACGTGTTATAAATATTAGATAATAATAATAAATGTTATTAGTTTTCATATTTTTTATTTATAGTGCATTGTTCTGCATATGTGTATTTTACATCTTTTCATAGCCTCTTTATACATATATGTATGACATTGATAACAGATTTCTATGCCTGTCGCTATTCAAAATAAAGAGACCAAATTCATCAATACAGCAGGTTAAAGGGATTCTGGACTCATAGCTACTTCTATTTAGAAGCATGTACAGTAATAACAATAAAGGGGATAAACTGTAAAAATGTCAGTATCTTCATTATGTTGTACATTTTTAATGGTGAGATTTTTTTTAAACCTTTGAAAGTATCTAATTACCTTGGTGTTCTCTCCAGTTTAGCTGCACCACACATATATTGAAAATTTTACTCAGTGCAACACATTTGTCAAGGACAGCAACAGCAAAAATTGTAACACTTTCAATGTATTTTTATTTATTAAATGGGACAATGCATTCTTCTGGGAATATTATAGGCAATTTTGAAAGGAATATTGACTCATGAACTTCATCTATGTATATTTGCCATTGATCTAAATTAGGTCAAATAATTTAGGATTGATTGTATGCTTTGTTGCATTGTATTGCTTCATTTAGCATATCTGCTACAGGATCCCATTTTCCAGAAACTATAGTTTAGAAAGAGTAAGAGCAGAAGGACCTGCTGGAGTCAGGGGTGAAGCTACCAGTGTGGAGACCTGTGCTGTAGGTTCACCAATTACTACTACAAACAATTTATAGACACTTTATCACCACACCTACAAACTCTGTTCAACGATTTCCTGTCAGGTAAACCTATGAGAAAAGAATTCATGGAAGCCAAGGTAATTGTCCTACTCAAAGAATGCAAAGACCCATCCCAATGTAAGAGCTACAGGCCTATATCCCTGATCAATAGTGTTCCAAAATCATTGCGAACAGGCTTTCCCAAGTACTACCAAGTTTAATTCAACCGGTTCAGGTAGGATTCATCCAGGGCCGAGAAGCTTCAGATAAAACCAGACGAGTCTTAGATCTGCTTGATGTGGCATCAGTAAAAAAACTCCCATAATTTTACTGGATGCAGAAAAGGCCTTCAATATAATTGTTTGGGCTTATATGGCCAAGATCGGCATGAGTGACAAACTAGTGAAGGGTATTCTAGCATTTTATTCGGCTCTAAAAGCATACCAGGGGTTCAAATCCCAACCGTTTAAAATAGCAAGAGGGACACAACAGTGATGTCCCCTATCCCCTCTTTTTTTCGCGTTGTGTATTGAATCCCTGGCTATTGCAATAAGGGAAAACCCAAATATAAAGGGAATACAGATGGCAGAGGCAGAACAAAAAATTTGCCTTTTTTTGCAGATGAAATCATGTTTACAATCACCAAACCATTGGCAAGCCTCCCTAACTTAATTAATACTCTTGGGCTTTTAAGCAACATTTCTGGTTTCAAAATAAATCCTAGCAAAAGTGAAGCCCTAAATGTCTCCTTACCGAAGCACCTGGAATCTCAACTATCAGGAAACTCTTCCTTTAAATGAGTCCAACACCACCTTAAATATTTGGGAATTTTCATCCCCAGACAATCTGGCCTAACACACAACTAAAATTCTCTAAAGCTACCAGACTGGCTAAAATAACCAAATGGTTTAGGAAAGAGCAGCTGCCAGTGGGGGTAGAGATTGAAAAAAGTGTCATTAGGGAACAGAACCTTCTCATTAGCCAGGTATTATCGTTTAGCCTACATCACAAACTAAACAGTTCCTACCATCCCATAAGTGTGGTTCAATCATTAGATGTATGGACTCAAACAAACTAAAGAACACTATTAATAGAATCATGCTCGTAGCTCACCCCCCTATAGTTATATCATAAGAATCCACCAATCAATAGACTCTCACAATTAAAATGGTGTTTAGACAACAAATATACTATAGTTGCTGATCTTTTAAGGGGAAATCAGCAGTTATCCCCCATGACATTTAGAGACCTACACCACTTACCATCACAGGAACGGCTTAACCTATCTCAAGTAAATGCTAATATTACCAAGGTACTTAAACTTAACACCTAAGCCAGGAAAAACCCCTACGAAATATGCTGCATAGATAATCCAAATCACAATAAAAATATATCCATTATATACAATTATATCTTAGACCAAAGCACGCCATCTAAATTTCACCATCAATATTCATGGGAATCTGAACTCCCTATCACCATGACCTACGGGCAATGGAACAAAAGTCATAAATAAGCTCCTCCCTCAACACAATCCTTAAAGAAAACTCACACAAGACCATCATGGTGTGATACCTGACTCCAGCCAGGCTGAAACATTCTGATCCATCCCTAGATGGCAACTGATTCAGAGGATGTGATTTCCCAGGCACCCTACAACATGACCTCTGGGACTGTCCAAAGATTGCCCATATATGGTTAGAGACATATAATATATTAAAGAGACTGTGGGGTGATAGGATTTCCCAAAAAACAGAAGAAGCTTTATTAGGCCTTCCCATAGAGGAAGAATCTCAACTTTTATCAAGTCAACTGTTTTTACAAGTTCGCATCACAAGAGATAAAACCTGGAAGTCGACAATACCTGAATATAGTGCAATCTTGAAAAAAAATTAATTTATACATTCCATGAGCACTATCTCAGATGACCTAGATAATTCCCACAGGATGTGGGCCTCATGTTTGGATACTTGAACCCTATGCATTGGGTGTCAACACAGCAGGAAAGGACAGTAAGAAGGATATAACCTCCAGTGTACCCACTACAATATACTCCACCCATTTCCCCTTTCTCTCCCCTTTCCCTTTATCTATCCTTTCTGCTACCTTCTACATTCTATCTCTTATTACAATGGCACTTAAAAATGTAAAAAATTCTATTCGGAAAAAAAAAAAAAAGTGTATTTTTCCATTCTTCAAATGTTATGTTTGCACTGGTTAAGCTTTACCTGTAAAGTTCATGTAACACAGTTATAACCCTGTTTCCTTCAATAAAAACAATTAAAAATAAATTAGCAAATAGGATTAAGTGCTTCCCTTTTGGGAGAAGAGTGGCATATAAATGTATTATTATTATTGTTATTATTATTATTATTGTTAATTGAACTTGCCTCATTCTCCCACCCCTGGTGCAGTGGGGTGTGGAAGGAAAACAAATAAAATCTTGAACTAAGTCCACCATAGCCCACGCTAGCTCATCCCTAACTTCACCTAAATATCTCTATCACATCCTCTTGCCACTATTAACCAGAGTTGTAGATGAGCATGGTGTAGCTCTCATCCTAATAAACAACTAATTTATGAAACATGTTTTCATGGCTGAAGCATGCCAAGGCACCCGCTGTGCAATACCTTACAGACTGATGCCCTCAGCCTTATAAGGTAGGCTTATTGTGCCAGGGGAAAGGGGACCACAGAGAAGGGTTAACATTGGGGATATTGTGATTTGTGTGTTATACCTGGTTATGCCTGTTTAAAACTGCCTGGGTACCACTAGGCCCATACTATGGTACCCATGTTCATAGTTGGGGTGTGCGTATGAACATGATGGGAGTGATGGTATGTATGTCTGTGTTGGGCTTTGGGGGGGGGGGGGGCTAGCACATACAATGGAAATATTGTATATACCCAATATTTCATAGTAATGGACTAGTCCCTTATTAACAAGATTAGCGAGATAATTGACCCTTAGTAGTCACATGACACCAGTATCTCTCTCTATTATAACAAGCCTCAGCCGGGTGTCTTTATGCCTATTGTATGTAATTGCCCCCTACCAAGAATACAGCAGTGCCAAGGAAAAACAATGGATGATTGTCTTAAACTGGCAGGCAGGGGTGATAACGTGGACTAGAAGAGGATTGGGTGTAACCATGGATGCACATTTGAATTGATTGTTCTGTTGTTGCTAAGAATGTGGTATAAATATGTTTGATGGTTTCAGTAATTTAGATGTTATACTGGTTCACATAATTAAAGTGTGAATTTCATTATTGATGCTGGGAATTCTGTTTGCTGAAGTAAGTTCTTTTCAGAACTTAGAAAGATCCTTATGCTACAGGAGACCACATACATCTCTCAGTCTAACCTAAGGACTGAAAGTTCTTCCTGCTGTATAGAGTAAAAAGGAACTGGTTACACCTATGGGGAGAGGTTTTGGCAATAGGCTCTTATCATATCCCATTCAACATACAGGTTGTGACACCCGTCCCTTCATTCCTGACCCACAGAGACTAGTTTTCTTCCCTTTAGCCCTTACCCCTAGCCTATGTGGCACGCAAATGGAGATAAAGCTGGTAAGGGTCTAGTGGCATAAGGGGTGGCAACCAATGTTTCCATATTCCCCAAACCCTAGTTGATGGGGTAGAGTACTTACCTAAAAAACACAAACCCCTATGAAGAGGGTTATGGGTTGTGCAGGACTTATCTAATAAAAAGAGAACAAAATTTTAGATGTGACCCTTTTATTTTGTTACCCTCGCCCATAATAGTTCACAAGGCATCTGATGCTATGATATCCTTAAGTGTTGAGAAGGTCAGCATGCTAGCACTAATCCAACAAGCATAATTATAGAATTAAGTTCATAAAACAATAGAGAGAAGGAGGTATCCACAGTTTAAAAAAGGCACAGACTGTGTGCTTGTCAGGGAAAATGTCCTTTTTTACTGGAGTCTTAAATGCAAGTATATCATGTTTATTATCACCTCAACATGTGGTTTGTCTGCACAATAAACAAATACAGTTAGCATTTAAAATGTTTATTGAGTCAAAAAAAGTCCAGCGGAAGAAATGTTCAAAGATGTCCGATAATTCTAATGTTCCATGATGTCTCGTAATGTCCCATAATGTCCCATATTTTGAGTCCTCCACAGGTCAGAAGCAGAAAGTGGCCTGATACAACCAGAGTTTTTTACAAAGATAGGTCCCTATTCAAATTGGAAATAGTTTGCTTCCCATAATATCTAGCAGATATTGCATTTATGTGTTTCTCACTAGTCCCTAAATGTGGAAAATTGGTAAAGATATACAATAAAACTGTTTGATCCCTGATTCTATTACAAAATATTTTTCAGTGATTGCTTCCTATAAATTGCATTGTTATTACATGTAATTCATTGTACATTGTGAACATTGGCATGAAGTATAATTGAGGCCAAGAGATTGTAACGGTTGCTAAACTATTTTGCTACTTTAATAAGAAGCTCTCTGCAAACAGAAGCAGCAAACTATGCAATCACTTTCACCTTTAGTCTATCTTCTATCTCCTATATTATCTTTTACATTTTTATTTGAATTTCTGGATGTGCTTTCTTTGATGCAGTATATCAGCACAGAATGCGGTACCAGTCCTAGAAAAAAATCTGGTTGGTGGAGTAAGTTTATTCCTTTTAGTGGATTAGGAAAAAAAAAGAGATTATAGTAACATGGCAGTTAAACCCTGAGAGGTTTCTACATAAAAGGTTTCTTCATTACACTTGCTAGTACAATTTTGTTTAACTATTGCTATACTATGGATTAACCACACATTTAACATTAACCATAAACATCAAGCTTCAGGGGATGAAGCAGTTTTATCAAAAGCATATTTTTTTGAAATATATAATAAATGCTATAAAAGAGCCATTAAAAGAGGGAATATTGGCTGATTATAAAAATGATTAGTGGCTTCTGTGATGGCTAAATATATTATTTAGATCCATATGAATTAATGTTAAGTTCCAATATATTTAATAGAAGTTAGAAAAACATACACTCAATCTAAAGACCTTCAGGATGATAAATGCACCTATTTTTAAGAAACTGAAGACCAAGAGGTCATAGTTTGAAGTTGCAGTTGATGATTTGGAGTAAACTACTAATTTCCAAAGAAGGTAATAGGCAAGTAAAAGAGCCATTCAGCAATAGGGACAAATACAGTAAATTCAAACATATCTGGATTAAATATAATATTATCAGACAAATTATTAAACAAAGCTTTCCAGGTAGCTGACTTTTCAGGTAGCTGGTCTGTAAATCACATATATAGTTCTCAGCAATATGGGTCATTGCTAACGCTTGCTGGCTCGCAAAGCGAGGGGCCGCATTTGCGGAGGTGGAGACTCTACGGCGCGTCACAAGCGGTTACAAACAGCCACAGAAGCAGGACTTTGAAAAAAAAACACACAATGACTAAATACTGACTTACACAAAAAAAAGCCGTGGGACTTCGAAAAAAACAATTATGAACTCTCAAAAATACGACCTTAACGGCCGATCCGCGCACAGCGAAAAACATAGAAAAAACACAAAATACACACAAAAATAAAAACCTTACCCACAGAAAGGGGGGACACCCAGGATGTCTGGAAGTGAGGTTACACCTCAATTTCAGTCCAATTTACAGAGTTTAGACACTCGAAAATCCCCTAAGCGAGAGAAAAAAGGGTCACCGAAAAAAACGAAAATGAGGCTACACAACCCCTAAAGCCACAAAACATGACCACACACATACAACTTTTACAAAAAACCCATACGACATACAACATACACCATTAGCAAGGACGCTAAATCATCCACACCTGCGTACCACATACACATTCACCGCCATTTTACCACACTAACTTACAGAATGCAGAAGTACCCAGCTACACTAACGGTTTCCCCTCGCGCACGCAGCCTACAAACTGCACACATTGCTGACACTTACACCTCAGCTCAACAACACTGCAAATCTACATTGTATGCTGCAGGAACATCTAAACAGATTGTTAGCTCTTCAGCACATTCCTTGCTGCATATATTAATTACAAATAGGTAAAATATATTAATTTATGATTTCATTAATTCATTAATTATCATAAAAAAGCAATTATACATAAAAAAAAATTAAAAAACACCACAGTATGGCAAAAAAAACCACAAACACCTTCACTGAGCGCCTCACAAGGAGCCCGAATTGTGCTCAAAGGACACAAAGTACACCAGGGGAGGGGCTTGCAATAAGCGCCAAAAGGAGATCAGCGCGGACCCTACAATAAGCGCAAAAGCGCCTCTGATAACAAAAAATATACCAACCAAAAGGCTTGCAATGAGCGCCGAAGGCACTCATTGCGAGCCACGCAA
Organism: Discoglossus pictus; assembly: GCA_027410445.1. Classification (NCBI taxonomy): domain Eukaryota; kingdom Metazoa; phylum Chordata; class Amphibia; order Anura; family Alytidae; genus Discoglossus; species Discoglossus pictus. Next base: position 123,404,758 of record CM050166.1, read on the forward strand.
TGAGCGCTGAAGGATCTCAGACGACCAAAACATTTACTCTCTATGGCAAACAGCATTATCTGCATTACCTGCCATACAATTTTGTTGCAGTCATTTTTTGACGGGTAAGTCACTTGTTTATATATGAGTATGAGAATGTCTTTGCGTTCAGCTATGTTAAATGTACATCTTATTTTAAAAATATTTCTTTAAAATCATTTCAGTTAGCTATCCATTGCATTTTTGATTTAATTTAATTTTTTTCAAAGATGATAATGTCAAAAGTATATACAAAAAATACCTAGTAAGATTAATGTGCATGCATGACACTAAATTAAGTGAGATTTTAACAGTCAATTTCATACAGCCAAATTAATTGTTCTACAATATAAGGATTTTGACTAACGTTTTAACATAAACATATAAGAAAATTTATTATAAAAGAAAATTTCATTAGAAAGGTCAAAAGTTCAAAAGTTAATTAGAGTCAAATACTAATTGATAATGAAAAAAAGTATACTGCAGAACGAAAAACAGAAATGGATATTTCTTAATTGTTACCTAAAATATAGTAGATGAAAAACTGAGATAATTATTTTACATGCTTACTATTCCTTTTAATATGCAATCTTCTCATTTTAATTATGAAAGGCTTATATAGAAATAGTCATAAAAAGAAAATAATTATATGATACTTTAGAAGTGCAACACTAGATCTTGGAGTTAAAGACCACCCACAGAGGAGGTTGTAATGCCCTATTGCAAGCTACAGCAACAAAGCAACAAACTCATAGGCCCTCATTCAATTGCAATTTGGCCAATTGAATAGGGCTCTAAATAAGCACATAACATATCTTTTTTGAAGAAGTTTTTAGTTAGTAAACATCTTTTCAAAAGCAAGGTTTTCACTAACTAAAAACTTCTTTAAAAAAATTATGCTATGTGCTTATTTAGAGCACTATTCAATTGGCCAAATCACAATTGAATGAGGCCCATAGGCAGCAGGAGGAAATTAACAAATTACTGGCTACAAAGCAGTGAGAAAGACCAGAGAGAGATTACAGACCAATGCCTGAGACATGCAGAAGAAGACAACATGTATGAAGCAAGGTTTGGAAGCACAAAAGGCTCAGCTGCAGCACTTGAGGCCTACAAATACTACTGTGAATACAGAGTCAAGAAGACGGTATGAAGTCTAATGTCTTCCTACTAAAAATGACAAGTAAGGATGATGTAGAACCATTCCTCCCGAACTTTGAAAAAATTGCCATTAGGGAAGCTTAGCTGGAAAAGCACTGGGTCACAGTCCTTCCCCCAACTTATGCAGTGAAGATCAGAAAGCCTTGATTGTTTTGGATGTAGAAATTGTAACAAATGATGCCTTGAGAGAAGATATTCTTAATAGAGCTGAGTTGCCACAGGTAACAGAGTACAGATATTCCAATCATGAAAGTTTGCGGACAAGAAGAAACAATATTGTTATTGTAAGGAAGAGCTATTGGACATAAAGGAGTTTCTGTATTCAAGACAGCAACCTTCCTGTTTTCAGGATAAAAATGACTGTGATTATATGGGACACTGAGAAGTGACATGCTTATCACTAACCAAGGGACATGCTTCTCTACCCAGGTTTAGGACTCAGCTTCTCTGTCGAGGGGTTGAAGAAGGAACTTGATGCACAAAATAATCAGGAGCTAATGACTCTTTTAATGGCAGAGAAAGCTCAGGAAGCAAAAAAAGCTAAGCATTCATGGCTGATGCAGCAATAGAGATAGCTGCAGCCAGCAAATAGATGACTGAAGCAGCTAAAGAGATGGACTGAGAAGTCCAAGAGATGAATGAAGTTGCTAAAGCAGCCCCAGATCTTTCACCCCATCCACTAGGGCAAAATGATGCAATAAAAGTATCTGATTTTGTGAGTAAAGGTCAAAGATGTTGTCAATCACTGGGTTCAAATCCTCAGCATGATGGAGGATTTTATAGAAAGAGACAGCCTGATGTTGATGTGCATGCTAGAATCAAGCCTAAAGTGAATGATTAGGCAGTGAACATGAGTCCCATTAAAGTATTGAAGTATCCCCACAGCTTTCTATTTCAGGCAGCCGTAATACAAAGTGCTCTGGACAAGGAGAGGCAAAAGGGGAAATAAGCACAGCAAGAAGAAAAATTGACTCTATCCCAAATCCCAATGGGAGTGAAAAAGCCTGAAATGGATGACAGACAAATTGCTACTAAAATAAGGGGTATGAGGATGATGCCAAATTTCCTGTGTTTGTGGGCAACAAGGTGGACGCAAATGTCTATCTGGGAGAAGAGGTCCTCCCAAATATAATCTGCAAGAGCCAGCTGTGCGGGAGATCTGGCACAATGGCAAACAGGAGGAACAAGATCTCCTCACAATCAAATTAGAAATCACTAGTCCTTCCTCTCATCTACAAGAGATAAAAGAACCCCTGAAGCAGAGTGAAGCGCCTATTATAGTGAAGGAGCTGCTGTTACATACTCCACAAGAACAGAGGGTGGACAAACTCTCTGATATGAAGGAACAGTTGGCTCTAAGTTATGCTTGCCAAGAAAAGACTTTTTAAGCTGGAAATGAAGCAAGTGACCCATAGCAAGCATAGTGAACTGGATTTGCAACAAGTTGAGGTAAAGCTGCAGCTAAAGGAAGAAAAGCAGTTGAAAAAGGAAGAAACATGGGTGAAATCTGAGAATGCCGAAAGAACAAAAATTAAAAAGGCTCCTAAGATCGGTGCTAGCCTATGTGTTGAGTTTAAGCCTGAAGCCGGGTAACAGCTTGAGACATGCCAGCAGGATAGGAAGCACAGGTCTACTAAGGACTGATGTTGTCAACAGTGAGACAGATGAGGTGCAGATCCTAGAAGAACTAGAACCATTCTGGGAGAGTTCATGCTTGTGGAGCCTATGAAGGAGAATGTACCAGAAGAGAAGCACGTTTTGTGACAATTATCAACCAGCCTATTGGAGCACCTGGAACAGAAAGAGCCAGGTAAACTGTCCATGCTCAGGACAGTTTGCAGGACTATGAAGTAAATACAGATGAAAAAGGTGAAGGAAAAAGCACAGGAAGTTGCTGCCCCATAGTGAAGGTGATGATGAAGGTAAAGAAGGAAGAAAAGACTGTGGAAGAGAGCCCAACAAGCTCAACATGTCACAAATGTTTGACTAAGAGTTAAACAGATTAGTAGCAGAAAGTCAGATGCTATCCGAGCAAGACAGGTTGTGATTAATGAGTAGTGATGTAGCGATCGCAGCGAACAGCGAACATATGCGCTTTTCGGGTTCGCCCCCTATTCTTTATCATTGAGGAAACTTTGACCCTGCACCTCACAGTCAGCAGACACATTCCAGCCAATCAGCAGCATACACTCCCTACCAGAGACTTCCATCTGAAGGACAGCAACCCAAAAAGCCCTTTTTAAGGCTAGAACATCATTTATTTTATTTATTTTTTAAATTCTGTGTAATCTAATTGCATATGCCTGCCTGCCAGCGTGTGTGTGTGACAGGCTAACACCTAACAGCTTATATTGTGCTCAGTGAAATAAAACAACACTTTTTTGACTGTAATAGATTGAATAGCAATTGCCTGCCTACAGGCGTGTGTGTGAAGCCTATTGCATCTACTCTGCCAACTTTTGCCAGTACACAGTGACACTCATATCTGGTGGCACCTTAGATTGCACGCGCAGTGCCCCAAATTTGAAGAGGGAGGACTGACCAAGCATCTTTTTCCATCTCCTGCTTCCAAAAATTAATGCCATATACACGTCCCCTGATAGTGGACGTAACAGGGATTAAACCGATAGGAATAGTGCTACTTAACAGTACACACCTTATAATAACGCAGACAGAGGCAACGCTTATAATCTTCCATGCTGTGCAGTGGAAGCCCCCAGACTCTGACCTGTGTATAATCTTCCATGCTGTGCAGTGGAAGCCCCCAGACTCTGACCTGTGTATAATCTTCCATGCTGTGCAGTGGAAGCCCCCAGACTCTGACCTGTGTATAATCTTCCATGCTGGGCAGTGGAAGCCCCCAGACTCTGACCTGTGTATAATCTCCCATGCTGGGCAGTGGAAGCCCCCAGAGTCTGACCTGTGTATAATCTTCCATGCTGGGCAGTGGAAGCCCCCAGACTCGGACCTGTGTATAATCTTCCATGCTGGGCAGTGGAAGCCCCCAGACTCTGACCCGTGTATTATATTCCATGCTGGGCAGTGGAAGCCCCAGACTCTGACCTGTGTATAATCTTCCATGCTGGGCAGTGGAAGCCCCCAGACTCTGGGAGTCTGAAGAAGAGGAGTCAGAGGAGGAAGGTGGCTTTGAGGAGGTGGAAGACCAAACACAGCAGGCATCCCAGGGGGCTTGTTGTCACCTTTCTGGGACCCTTGGTGGCTGGGTGGAGGAAGAGACCTTCAATGACATCAGTGAGGACAAGGAACGGGACATGGCTAGCTTGGCATCCAACCTTGTTCAAATGGGGAGTTTGCGCTTGTGCAAAGGGACTGTTTGTGGTTGTTTGCCGTGCATTAAACGGGGAAATTGGTCTGTTACTTTGAAGCGGGTGTAACCCTTACACTACCTGATTGATACAACATCATACCTGATGTTTTAACGCATGTTATTCCAAACAATTTCGGAATGTTAGGTGATTTATGCCCTTTATGGCTTAAAACCAGACTCTGCATCAACTACGTAATTTTCCGTGGGAGTTTTGCCATGGATCCCCCTCCGGCATGCCACAGTCCAGGTGTTAGTCCCCTTGAGACAACTTTCCCATCACTATTGTGGCCAGAAAGAGTCCCTGTGGATTTTGAAATTCGCCTGCCTATTGAAGTCTATGGCGGTTCGCCGATGTTCGCCCGTTTGCGAGCATTTGATGAAGTTCGCGTCCGCTGTTTGCGAAACCAAAATTTGATGTTCGCGACATCACTATTAATGAGCAATTGAGTGATGTGGAAGAATTGGTGAGAGAGAAAGAAGCCTAACTACATAAGTTGGAGAGTTCCCTCAGCAGTGTGAGGCAGGAGCTGGTGGAATTGAAAGTAGAGATTGAGAGCAGAGATGTCAAAGTACATGTCGAGGTGCAGAAACTTCACAGTGTCTCAGTGAATCTGGAGGCCACAATCGCTTGTATAACTGAGCAAACTGCTGACAACAATACTCCTTCCCAAGACTATCGGCAGCAGTTGGACGTTTGTCATAAAGAGAAGCAGAATCTACAAGAGGCCATCCAGTCACTGCAGAATGTCTTGTGCATGAAAATGCAATATGAAATATCTACACCTGGAACTACATATCGCCACTATGATAGTTTTGCAAATGAGAACTGCTTTCTGAGAGGAATGGTAATGGTAGTGAAAAGGCTGGTAAAGCAGAACTTCAGCAACTACAATGTGTCAAACCAGTGCAAAAGTCAAAGTAAGAATACACAAAGAAGACAGTCAGCATAACATGGATGCCATGTACAGTATTTACGGCCTCTCAGCTCAAGTCACTCAACCTCATGTTGTTGACCTTAAGGGGGATGTTTGACAATGTGTCCCCCAGAGGTTGTTGTAAGCTACAGGGTTTCTTCCCAGGAGAAATGAAAGATTTAACTCCTGGAGCAGTAATCAGATTTAACTGTTCAGAGCTTTAAAACCACAGGAGCTGAGAGATGGGTGAGGCCATGTTATGCACTGCTGGCTAAACAGTGAGAAACAAGTTATGAAAAATGTATGCAGACTTTATTTGAGTCCAGAAAGAACTGTGAGACTGCTGGAATTTGCAGACAGTGAGAGAGACCACTTTATGGACTGCTGCTAGCAGTTAGAGAGGCGAGGCCATTTTGTGGACTACAGCATGGCAAGTAAGAGGCACATTATGCTGCAGCCTGAGAGTGACAGAAAGATAATTTCAGACAGAGATATTCTGCAGATAGTGGACTGGAGACATGCAGTGTTCTGTGTGACACTGTTGAATTGCAGAAAGAAGTATTTACAGAAAGAGGAATTTGGAGCTGAGATCCAGAGAAGCTGGGAAATAAGTGAAGACAAGCTGATAAGCAAGCTGCTGAGGAAAAGAAAAGTTGGGCCTAATGAACATACAGGCCAGTGACCTATTAAGTATTGGACTGATTATTTTGTTTTTGCTCCATCTAGATTTATATATTGTGAATGTGTTCTTTTATTTATTTGATAGTGACCATACTTCATATATTCTTTTTGTTCCATTTTTTTATCTCTTGCCCATTTACTTCTTTCATTGTGATTGTTAAACTCTATTATCATTGACACGTCTAGTATCAAAGATTTGTACGCCTGCAGTTTTTTAAATTTTATCAATATTGTCACTGAATTTATTAAAGCATTTCTCTATATTTTATATGCTTAGGATATTTGCATTTAAAGCACAACACATTCTCTATGTGTTTGCAATAACTCATTTTACAACAAGATTTTATGGAAATTCATACAGAAATAATGATTGTAAATAAATATAGTAAATAGTAGCAAGAGATAGATTAGAAACAAAATAGAACTGCACCAAAACACTAAGATCCCCATTCGATTCTCTATATCACAAAGTTACACCATCAAAATTGCCGAGTTACTTTTCCTATCTATTCTATTTACCCATCACAGCATGATTGCCAGAGAGCTACCCCTGAGAACTGCGGCAAGCCAGAGCCGAAAATGACGTCAAACTTTTCAATTGATTATTTTACTGATATAATAATACTAGCGACTTGCCGGGGCAATAAAATTTGAAGCCATGGGAATGCTGTTTGACACATAATTGAAACCGTTTTGTACTGTGAGGACCTTCGGCGCTCATTGCAAGCCTCTCCTGTCGTATACTTTTGGCCTCTGAGAGAGATATTTGTATGTATATGTAATTAAGTAATAATGAATCATTTCATAAATTAATTATTATACTTGAATTATTTATAATTGATATATGCAGCGAGCAATAGGTTTAAGAGCTAACAATCTGTTTGTATTTTGCGCCTGCATAGAATATACATTTTGAGTGTTAGTGCCCTGCTTATAAAGTGTAATGAATGTTTGAAGTGTGCATTCTAAATAGGCTCATATTTATTTTTTTATAAGTCACGCATCTTATATTTTAAGGGCTTGCCTCGCTTTGCGAGGCTCGCATCGGCTAAGTGCTCCGGTTTAACGGCTACGCCTGTCGTGAGCATTTTCCGGCTTTTGTTATAATGTATTTTGTAGGTTGTAGTGATGTGTAATGTGCTACGCGTTTTGCAGTGTTACACGCAGTCCGGGGTCGTGTAGCCTCATTTTCATTTTTTTCGACAGCAATTTTTTTCCTCAGGCGATTTTTGTGTGTCGAAAATCGTCTAAATCGAGTTAAATTTGCGTTCCACCTCACTCATGGACGTCCTGGCTGTTGCCTCATGCTGTCTGTGATGTTTTTATAATTTTGGGGGGTGGATTTAGTGTGTTTATTCGTGTTTTTTGTTCGACGGGTAATCTCGTAATTTTTTGCGTCTCGAATCTTTTTTTTCTAAGTTTCGCGTAACGGCTCGCCTTGCATCACGAGGATCGCATTGGTTAAGTGCTACGGTTTAAAGGCTAGCAGCGATGAGAGAGAGACATTTTAATCTGACATAGTGGGCCATTATGTAAGTGTGTAAATTCTTCCAAATACATGAAATAATACACCAGGTACAGATTAAGACTTAAACCTTTCAAAAACTTACAAGGTCTGTAGAGATAGATAGGCACACATAAAAAAACAATGCTGCCCTTGTATCCAGTGGCGGCCCGTCCATTGGGGCGTCGGGGCAAGCGCCCCCCCAAATATTTTTGTGACCCTGCAATAAAAAAACACAATAATTTATTAGTAATAACCAAAAAACAATTAAATATAATGTGTACATCAGCATTCAAGTGTTATTACAGTAATAAATGAAGCAAACTATTCCCTGGGACACTGTCACTTTAAGATAACCCCTTGCCCTTGTGTGTATATATTAACTGCTGTGTGTATCCATTGTAGCTTTCCCTGCATCCCTGTGTGATCATATTACACTACACTAGTAACCTTTAGACTCTATGAATGAGGCCTGACCGTTAATGCATTCCGCCCACCAGCACAATGACGCTATGCAGGGGGAGTGATAATGTATCCATTTCTATGACTGACAGTCTTCCATCATTGACCAATCAATGATGGAAGGCTGTACAGTTGTCAGGAGAACCACCTAAACCCACCCAAACCGAGCGCACGCCAGCTAATAGGGTCTCAAGTATACTTTTTGATTGACAGCCCCTGTTAATAAAACCACCATAAGCCAGTCCCATCCCTCTTTTCGTTTCCTGACCTGCTCCCGCTGAGACTGACTGAGAGACCTCCCTGGCTGAAAATACTCAGTCATCTGCCCAACCTAACAGTAAGTCCTAACTGCCCTGGCCAAACCCCTAGTCCCCCTAATAAAAGGAAGGGTCCCCCCAGTTACCCCACTATGCCTGCCTGCCACCCACCCACCCACCAACTTACCTACCACCTAGGCCTGCAATGCCTGGCCTACCCCCAATCACCCCTGCAGTGCCAGTAGCCCCAAAAGACCTGACCTGCGCCACCCCCGATCACCCCCATGTGGCCTGTGCCACCCCATGATCACCCCGATCACCCCCATGTGGCCTACGCCACCGCCCGATTACCCGATCACCCCCATGGGGCCTGTGCTACCCATATGGGGCCTATGCCAACCCCCGATCACCCTCCTGTAGGCACATCGGGGCATGGCCAACCCCCACCCCAACCTACCTAACTACCAACCCACCTACCTACCCCCCTGACCCAGTGACCACACCCTGACCCAACTACCTAGTACAAACCCACCTACCCCCCTGACCCAGTGACCACACCTGACCCCACCCTGACCCAACTACCAACCCACCTACCTACCCCCCTGACCCAGTGACCACACCTGACCCCACCCTGACCTAACTACCAACCTATCTGCCTATGTTAACACTACAGTTAAACACAAAACACAATCCCCCCCTATTTTTATTCCATTTTTAGAAGTAACAGGCAATGTATCTTTAACATTGCTTGCTGTTAAAAAAAATAATAAGTTGCCTGTCACTTTTAAAGATAAAATAAAAATAAGGGAAGGGAAAAAAAAACAATAATAAAGTCAACAACAGCACATACTTACCTGTCAAATTGACCCCTCCAGCGGTGGCCTTCTGCCCTGGATAGTCGGGCATTCCAATCAATGTTTTCTTTCCAAATGGGGAACCAGGATGGGAACCAAAATTAAAATTGGAAAGTTATCCCAATACTAAAATTCGTATTCGATCTAATGTTTCCATGCTGGAATATAAAGTGGCACAAACTGCTATCCGTGATTGTTTTAATCCAATTTTACATGGAGGAAAACTCACTCAACAATGGATTATTGATTCATATTTACAAGTTGAAGCCAATAATCTAAATTTTATTAAATATCAACAAAATAAATTACGATTAGAACAGTATTGTGGATTAATGGATTATGTGGCAGATTTAGCTTCCAACAGAGACATTCCAGCTGGAAGAGCAATTATTTTGCCATCCTCTTTCCAAGGATCTCCTCGCAATATGCGAGAAAGGTATAATGATGCCATGGCTATTGTTACTAAATTTGGAAAACCAGATTTATTTATTACATTCACCTGTAATCCACAATGGCCAGAGATCAAGGAGAATTTGAATTTGGCACAAACTACTTCTGACCGACCAGATTTAGTGGCAAGAGTATTTAAAATCAAACTCAATTCATTAATTCATGACATCACTAAAGCACATTTATTTGGACAATGTGTGGCTTTTGTTTACACCATTGAATTTCAAAAAAGAGGATTGCCACATGCTCACATACTTTTAATACTGCAGGAAAAAGACAAGTTAAAAACTGCAGAGAGAGTGGATTTAGTAATTTCGGCACAATTGCCAGACCAAGAAATATATACAAAACTTTGGGAGATTGTTACACATAGAATGATTCATGGCCCATGTGGAGAGATGAATCCGAATTCACCATGTATGGAAAATAAAAAATGTACTAAAGAATTTCCAAAACAATTTCAAATGCAAACTTATGCAAATTGTGATGGATATCCTTTGTATAAAAGAACACAAGGACAAACAGCTATTATCCGGGGCCAAAAGGTTGATAATAGATTTGTTGTTCCATACAATCCACATTTGCTCATGAAGTACAATGCACACATCAATGTGGAAGCTTGCACTTCGATTAAATCAATTAAGTATGTGTATAAATATATATACAAAGGATATGATGCAGCTACTGTTGTTGTACAAGGTGCTGGAAATGAAAACGAAAATCCAATTTTACATGATGAACTTTCAAATTATTTAGATGCTCGGTATGTGAGTGCTCCGGAAGCAATGTGGCGCCTTTTGAAATTTGAGATGCATGATCGGTCACATGCTATCTATCGTTTAGAAGTACATTTGCCTCAAAGTCAGATGGTTTGCTTTACTGAAGGAAATGAAAGAACTGCATAATATCAAAGTGAAGACAGAGATACTACGCTTACTGCGTGGTTTAAATTAAACTGTCAGGATACGCATGCCAGACAATTTTTATACATAGAGATACCATATCACTATGTATTTGTAAATGGTCTATGGCGACTACGAAAAAGAGATACCCATAAAATCATACCACGAATTTATACCGTCAATCCAAGGGACATTGAACGTTTTAGCTTAAGATTACTTCTGTTACATGTTTCCGGTGCACAGAGTTTTGAGCATTTACGTACAGTGAATGACATAGTTTATGAGACATTCCTATTAGCTGCAAGACATCAAAATTTCATAGCTGATGATACAGAATGGGAGAGGTGTCTGGAAGAAGCAGCACTATGTCAAATGCCTAAGCAAATGAGACAACAATTTGCATTCATTTGTATATTTTGCAATGTACCTGATGCTTTCACTTTGTGGGAAACATTTAAATTAAACATGTCAGAAGATTTCTTGAAACGTTACAGAGAACCAATAGCTCTGTTAAAAAAAATGTTGGAAATCCAAGAAATATTGTTGGCTCATGGATTAAATTGTGCAAGTTTTAATTTACCAGATCCAGGACTTATAGATGACATCAATTTTGATGATTATGACACTGAGCTTCAAAAACAAAAAACCCAAGAAAAACTGTCAACTTTAAATAATTTACAGTTAGAAGCATTTCATGCCATCACAAATGCTACAGATGATGAAATGGTCAAAGACCGGTATTTCTATCTAGACGGACCAGGTGGATCAGGACAAACTTATCTGTACAATTGTTTGATGAGTTATATTCGATCACAGGGTCAGATAGCTTTGCCATTTGCAACAACTGGAATTGCTGCACTTTTGTTAGATGGTGGTAGAACTGTGCATAGTGGATTTAAGCTGCCAGTTCCCATTTTGGAAACATCAGTCTCAGATATTCGACTCAATTCCATACAAGCAAAAAAATGCAAACTAACTAAACTAATTATCATAGACGAGGCAACAATGATGTCATGTCATGCACTGCAATGTATTGACAGATTCTTAAAAGAAGTGATGGATAATAAGTTGCCATTTGGTGTAAAGGTAATGCTGTTAGGAGGCGATTTTAGGCAAACATTACCTGTTGTGCCACACGGAAATAGAACAGAGATCATTGAAACATGTATCAAGACCAGTAAACTGTGGCAAATATTTACACATCTCAAATTAGAATTAAATATGAGATCTGAAGGCCAAAATGAATTCAATGACTGGCTCATTAAAATCAGAGATGGAAAACATCCAGAAATACAGCATTTACCAAATGATACCATTGAAATTCCATCAGAAATGGTTTGCAATGAATCACTCATATCAGCCAAATTCCTAAACACTCTTAATAATGAGGATTACACAGACATTGCAAACAAAGTAATATTAACATAAAAAAATATCGATGCCTTGAATGTAAATAACGAAATTTTAAAATACATCAATGCACCACAAAATAATTATTACAGTGCAGATTCGATTCTGTCAGATGATAAAGACAGTGAATCGAATTTTAGTATCGAATTTATTAATTCGTTAACACCATCTGGAATGCCCCCACATATTTTACAACTGAAAAAAGGTGCAATTGTTATGTTATTGCGAAATATGAATCCAAAAAAAGGACTTTGTAATGGGACCCGATTAATTGTGCATGAGTTAAAAGATCATTTTATACATGCAGAAATTATAACTGGGACCCATAAAGGTGAACGAGTTTTTATACCAAGAATTGATTTAGCTCCAAGTGAGAGTGGTTTGCCCTTTGTCCTTCAACGGAGACAATTTCCAGTTATCATGGCATTTGCTATGACCATTAATAAATCCCAAGGACAAACTTTTAAGTCAGTTGGGATTTTTTTAAAGGAACCAGTTTTTGCACATGGACAACTCTATGTGGCTTTTTCAAGGTGCACTAATCCAAAAGAAATTAAAGTGCATGTTGAAGAAAACGAAACTCAAGGTCATTTATTGGACGATGGATGTGTTTACACCAAAAACATTGTCTACTATGAGGTGTTGGAAAGATAGTGGACAATGGTTTCATTTTACTGCCAACATTTTATGGGACTCAATATGATTGCACAAAAACAATATTTCAAGTAAAACATCTAAAGAATGGACAAAAAAAGATAGAGAACAGTGGTTTGAC
>CM050166.1:123419973-123462473 GCA_027410445.1 Discoglossus pictus
GAAGGTGGAAGTAAAATGGTTAGGACCTGACCAACCAGAGATAAATCTGCAGCAAATCGCAAGAGATAGAGGGAAGCAATATATCCGTACTTTCAATACTGAATGGTACAAGAAGAACAACTGGCTTTGTGGAAGCGTTTCTAGGAAGTCCTTATATTGTTTCCCATGCATCCGATTTGGTGGTGACGCTGCTTGGACCAAAACTGGAGTGACTGACGTCAAAAATCTAGCTGATAAATTGGCGAAACACAAAAGTTCTAAAGCTCACTTGGATAACAGGATCAAGTTTGAGATGCTTGGACAGGCGAACATTGCAGTTCAACTGGACCAAGGATACCAAGTCAATATTCAAAAACACAACGAAGAAGTGGCTAAGAACCGGTACATCCTTTCGAAGATAATTGATTGTGTTCGCTTTTGTGGCACTATTGAACTGGCATTAAGAGGACACGACGAAAGTGAAACATCGCTAAATCCAGGAGTGTTTCGAGGCCTGGTGGATTTGGTTGGCAGTATCGATAGTGCAATGGAACAGCATTTGAAGACTGCAACTGTGTTTAAGGGCACGTCCTAAACTGGCCAGAATGAGCTACTGGACTGCATGCTGGAAGTTATTAAGGAAGTGATTCACCAAGAGCTTAAGGAAGCCCAGTTTGTGGCAATCCAAGCGGATGAAACAACCGATATTTCCGCTAGGACACAGTGCGTTGTAGTCTATCGCTACATTGACCAGAAGCATCAAGTCGTGGAAAGATTTGATGGCTTCACGGAAATGAAAGCAACGGATGCAGACTCGATTGCTGCTGTTGTGCTGGAAAGTCTGAATACTGTTCTCCCAGAGCCAGAAGACAAGAAGAAACTCATAGCTCAAAGCTACGATGGTGCCAGTGTGATGCGTGGAGATCAAGGAGGAGTTCAAAGAAAAATAAAAGACGTGTACCCGAACGCACACTACGTCCATTGCTATGCTCACCAACTGAACCTAATAATGGAGAAAGCAGTTTCAAGGATTGGAAGAGTTCGAGTTTTTTTTTTTCCAACATAGGCGGCATACCATCTTTTTTTTCACGCTCTCCAAAAAGGACTGGAGTTCTGGATGAGGTAGTTGGTAGAAGACTTCCAAGAGGACACGATGGAACTTCAACGTTAGGACCGTGAACGTCATCTACGAGAACAGAGATGCGCTACTTGAGTGTTTCCAGACAATTGAAGCATGTCTAAACTTTTATCAGACATCTATACGTGAAGCCGCAGGTTTCATTGGATTGCTGGAAGACAGGGAGTTCCTTTACTTCCTTAAATTATTTCATTTAATAATGCCACATGTTGACATCCTCTATAGTCAGCTTCAGAAGCGAAACACAGATACTGTTTATATCCACAAAGTCACAGAAGACTTTGGGCCTCATTCTATTATCGTCCGTAAACCGTCCGTAAGGCTGCGATTTTTTGCGGGGGTCCCGTTACCTCGTAATTCAATTAAACGGCCCCGCAAGGATCTCCTCTTACGGCCGGCCGTAAATCTTGCAACCGGCCGTAAGATCTGAATTCTAAAAAGTCAAAAATAAATTCAAGACAGCTCTGTAAAGCTCTGTAAATGCTAGGGATCATATTGGGGGACATGAGGATTAAAAGTAACCCACTCTCAAGCTTGCACATCAGCCCAAACCCGAGTTTAAATTAACTGTTTATTGTCCGGCTGCGGCGTGGGCGGGTCTGAGGTGCTCCAAGCCCTATGGACTTTTTACATGGATATTTGAGGTATATTAAAAAATATATATTTTACGGATTTGAGTATAGGGGATTTTTTTGCTATTTTTGCTAACACCGAAAATCACTTTATAGTCTTCTCAAAGTGCAGGATGGCTTTATTTGGGCTATATTTCGTGCTTAATTGGTGCTAGCGGGACCTCTTTCCTACAAGTAAGCTGCGGCTCGGTTTTAGCCTTGCAGAGAGGGTTCCCGGAGCAATTGAATTGCAAATAGGATTTTCTTACGGCCGATTTCCTTGCGGCCGTTTTAGATCAAAGGATTTCCTCCGGCGCGAGCGGCCGCAAGAGATAGCAAGGCGCCGGAATCCCTGGCCGGAGGGGAATAGAATAGCAGAATAGCTTGCGGCCGGCCCTTGCGGCCCCGCAACGGCTTCGGCCGATAATAGAATGAGGCCCTTTGTCAGCAGCATCCAGAAAATCCGTAATTCTGTTGACGAGATAGAAGCAAGTTTGCCTAGCGATGTAACATTCCACAGACGGAGTACGGAGATCTGAACCTTGAGACAACTTTCAAGAGAGGTATGTGACATTGTGGTGGTTCATGCAAAATCAGAAAGATGCTTCTCCACATTGAAGAGGATAAAAACCTTTTTAAGAAGCACCATATCCCTGGAGCGGTTGAATGCATTGGCGATGCTCTCAATGGAAAAGCAACTGATTTCCGAGATCCCAGACTTCAATGAAAAAAACATTGAGAAGTTTTGTTCTTTGAAAGATCTCCGTGCAAAATTTAAATACAAGTGATTGAAGCAAAGAAGAATGCATACCCCCAGGGTGTGCAAAGATAAACTGCGTTAAGCAGCACCACCTCACTACCAAACATAACTAGTGGTAAGTAAAGTATGAACGGTGTGTGGGTGTGCATATGGAAGGAGCTATGAAAGGTGTGTGCATGGTCAGTAACAATTGTTGAAGCCTTGGCGTGGTTTGAAGGAATTGGAGGCATTTCCAAGGGTAGCTGTCACTTCTGTACGGGAAGCCAGAATTTCATGTCTGTACGAGTGCTGTTGCTCTGCACCAACTTTACCATCAATTTAATCTGCATAATGATTTCACAGAGACAGTGAAGCTATAAGGAATCCTCCTTACAACACCGAAGACTACTGCAGAATCAGAAAGATGCTTCTCCACATTGAAGAGGATAAAAAGGTATTTAAGAAGCACCATGGCCCTGGAACGGTTGAATGCATTGGTTTGAAGGAATTGGAGGCACTTCCAAGGGTAGCTGTCACTTCTGTACGGGAAGCCAGAATTTCATGTCTGTACGAGTGCTGTTGATCTGCACCAACTTTACTATCAATTTAATCTGCATAATGATTTCACAGAGACAGTGAAGCTATAAGGAATCCTCCTTACAACACCGAAGACTACTGCAGAATCAGAAAGATGCTTCTCCACATTGAAGAGGTTAAAAAGGTATTTAAGAAGCACCATGGCCCTGGAGCGTTTGAATGCATTGGTTTGAAGGAATTGGAGGCACCTTCAAGGGTAAGTAAAGTTCTCAGAAATGGCACCACCGAACTACCAAAAATAACTAGTGGTAAGTAAAGTATGAATGGTGTGTGGGTGTGCATATGGAAGGAGCTATGAAAGGTGTGTGAATGGTCAGTAACAATTGTTGAAGCCTTGGCATGGCGTTACTGCTCATATGGTTATCCATATGCTAATTCAACGTGTTTGTTTGACATTGATTATTGTGTTGTCTAAACAGAAGTGAAATGTTGTTGTTTTCTTGAATCCCAAGATCCACTGGTTTGGGCCTATACAGTCCTGATTGGTCTTTTAAGGTATGTTTGGGGCCTATATGGTCACACTTGGTCTCTAAGGTATGTTTTGGGCCTATATGGTTCCACTTGGTCTTCTAAGGTATGTTTGGGGCCTATATGGTTCCACTTGGTCTTCTAAGGTATGTTTGGGGCCTATATGGTTCCACTTGGTCTTCTAAGGTATGTTTGCGGCCTATATGGTCACACTTGGTCTTCTAAGGTATGTTTGGGGCCTATATGGTCACACTTGGTCTTCTAAGGTATGTTTGGGGCCTATATGGTCACACTTGGTCTTCTAAGGTATGTTTGGGGCCTATATGGTTCCACTTGGTCTTTTAAGGTTTTTAAGGTATGGTTTTGTTCTTGATTGATTTGCTTGTTTTCTTTCAACCCCAAGTGCAAACCCTATGTGGCAGCGGATTTGTTTGTACTCGTTGGTCAACTTACTGAACGTGAATACCCTGAGAAGAAGAGTCGACTAATGGTAAGTGTCACTGCTTTAATTTTTCTGTTAATGTTAGGTGCAATTATGATATGGCTGTAGTCTTGTCACATGAGTTTTTTCAATCTATATTGTATACCAATGAATTTAACACATTGTTACTTTACTTCTTGACATTGCTGCATTGCTGATCATGTATTTCAATGGGCTTTACAAGTATAAGGTCATTGGGCGGGGCTTATAAAGGTCATTATGATGCCAGGGGGGGAGTTATAAAAATGGGTGTGGTTTGAAAAAGGGGAGGGGCGATGTTTCACCCTGGCGCCCCTCCAGCTTGAAAGTTCACCAGCCGCCACTGCTTGTATCCCATAGTATCTCTTTAGCCAGCTCTGCAGAATGCAAAGAAAGGTAACACATACTGTATAAGCAGCAATTAATGCCAAACACAGAGTACATGGGATCAGAAAAAGATCTTATTATGTGCTCCCTATGCACAGAGATCCTGCTCCAAATGTACAGGCTAAGCACTATTGCTTCAGAACTTTAATATGCAAGGTCAATAAAGAGCAAAACAGCTATTATATAAGACAGGTTTTCCACCTTACCTTTCTTGTAAGAGATGAAAATTACTACTTAGCTATCACAACACGTACTATCTAAGTGCTCAATTTATACCTAATATCCCTAAGTACATGTCCCAAAACTATTTAAAAAATTGCTATCACATGCCTCCTATTACTATATCTTGCTGAAGTTTAATCAAAAGTGTTTTAGAGTGTCAAAATGTAAAAAAGCCTACTGGTATCTTTAACCCCAAATAATGGCAGAAACATTTCTCAAATCCATCACTATAAAAAAAGCTAACATCTAAAGGGTTCATACATTTACTTCCCATTAACCAGGGGATCACGGGATGCCCCCTCAATACCTACTACTCCCTAAGAGCCAGTGGATCCTCAGATCCCCCTAAGTATCTGCAACCTTCTATGAGCCTGGGTATCCCCTGTGTATCTCCCTTAATCCCAGCTACCTCTATGAGCCCAGGTATCCCCCAACTAAAGAATAACCATGTAGGTCATTATGGACCCCAAGGGCACCAAATATTACTCCTTTACCATGGTGGAACCTATAGAGGGTTTGCTATAAGGAACCAGAGCACTGATGATCATTGCAGAAAGGCATGAAAATGATAGGTAATTAATATTTTCATCCTTTACACTAATATAGTTTCTGTATGCGTGTAACGCTGTTCTAGCGCATGCACACAACAGAAACTATACAAGCATTGCATGGTCACGCTCGGTGTCAGCATTGTGCTAGCCTCGCATGCACATTGTGCGTCAATGCATGGCGCAAGCGGCCATGCGCATTGAGTGGCAATGCACAGCACTAGCCACGCATTACGTGCTGGAGGGGTGGGGGGAGGAGTGGGAGAGACACGGGGGGGTGGAAAAAAGGGGAGGGAGAGGGGGGAAGAGACGGGGAAAGAGACACAGGGGAGAGAGAAGGTGTGGGAGAGGGCGGAGGGGTAGGAGGAAACACATCACATAACATTGGGCATCTGATTTAATCAGACAAGGGCATTTGATTTACTCAAACAAGTAAAGTGTGTTTATTTCCTGTTTGCATTAATTTGATACAGGTGAGAGGGGAGTGTTTTCTTTTTTTTTGCCTGTGTTAAGCTTGCATATAAGTTTGGGCCTTGTGTGTGACTGTTTGCAGGAGGGAGTTCAAAGAAAAGGGTCAAATTGTAGTATATTTGTCATTTGTATTTATGAGTCAGTTCAGTGGCAACCTCATTCAGTGTACATCCTGCCACATGTATGAACTGCTGGAACAACTGATCCAGGGTCCATACCTCTGTGAGCATTTTGACTCTCTGTAAGCACAGATTGGAGAACTGGAGAAAATAAATGCAGCACTTAGTAATATTGCTACACTGGAAAGGGAGCTGTTGCTCACTGAGCACAGTTTTGTTGGGCCTAGCATGGAGGGTGGAGCTGGGGCAATCCTTTTCTATTTCGTAGCCACATCCCATCAGAACAGTGGGGTTGAGTGCTGCGCCACAGGACCACCTGGTGGTGCAAAAAAATGTACTGCAGGCAGAGAACTATTTCCACCTCCAATCTGGCTCATAAGGCGTGCTACCAGAAGAGGCCTTGAGCTATTAGAGGCGTGCCCGAGGCACTGGGGACCGAATATAGCAATGGCGCCATTCGAGTTGAGCCACATCGGAGGTGGAAATAGTTCTGTGCCCACATCACAATTTTTGCACCACTGGGTGGTGCTGTGGCTCAGCGCTCAACCCCACTGTTCTGACAGGATGAGTCTATGAATTAGGAGGTAGCTGGGTTACAGTAAGGACAGGACAATGCTGAATTGGCAAGCACCAACAGATTTGCCAGATTGGGTGAAACTGTTGGGGATGTCCATTCAGGAATGGCAATGCCAGATAGTGCTGTTCCCTCTAACAGCCGGGAGAACAGTTCTAATGGAGGAGTGGGAGGGCAGAATAGGCAGAGAATGGATGGAGCTTAGGGAGATTAATGTGTGGCTAAACAAGTAGTCCACTAAGGAGGGGTTTGTGTTTTTAGGGCACTGGGCTGACTTCTCACTTGAGTACAATCTCTATAGCAGGGATGGATTGCACCTTAATGATGAGAAAGCTTTTGTGCTAGGGGATAGGATGGTAGAAAGGCTAGAGGAGTTTTTAACTAGTAGGTGGGGGGGACTAGATGAATGTAATGGTGTCGAAAGTGTAGAGGGGATAAGGGAGTAGATGGGGAGGGTTAGTATAGTTAATAGGGAGGTATTACTAAGTAAGTCAAGTACAGAGGCAGGCACCTGAAAACGACAAACTCATAACATAAGATGTATGCTTACTAATGCCAGAAGCTTGCCAGAAAAAATGGGAGAGTTAAAATTCTTAGAAGTAAATGAGAAATGGGATTTAATAGGCATTACTGAAACATGGTGGGATGACTCTCATGACTGGACTGTTAATCTGGATGGTTATAACCTATTTAGGAAAGATAGGGGGAAAAAAGGGGGAGGAGGGATTTGTCTGTATGTTAAGCCTGAATTTAAGCCTATAATCAGAGAATATATTTATGCTGGAACTAGTGATAATATTGAATGTTTGTGGGTAGAGTTAAATAACGGAGCAGCAAATTCCAAAAGAATATTGGTAAGAGTATGCTATAAACCCCCAAATATAATTGAAAGTGAGGAAATGCAATTTTTATTACAGTTTGGAAATGCCGCTGAGCATGGGCATGTTCTAATAATGGGAGATTTTAACTACCCTGAAATAAACTGAGTGAAACCAGCAGTACGGGTAAAGTGAGCAGGTTCGTGAGTACACTCAGTGATCATTATCTGGCCAGGGTTATACAAGAGGAGATTGGGATACACACATAGGGTCTCATTCTATTAACGGACGTAAATCGGCCGTAAGGCTGCGATTCCTTGCGGGGGTTCTGTTAACTCGCGATTCTATTATACGGCCCCGCAAGGATCTCCCCTTACGGCCGGCCGCATATCTTGAAACCGTCCGTAAGCTGTGAAATCTAAAAACGCAAAAATAAATTCAAGCCTGCACTGTACAGCTCTGTAAATGCTAGGGATCATATTGGGGGACATGAGGATTAAAAGTAACCCACTCTCAAGCTTGCACATCAGCCCAAACCCGAGTTCAAATTAACTGTTTATTTTCCGGCTGCGGCGTGGGCGGGTCTGAAGTGCTCCAAGCACTCTGGACTTTTTACATGAATATTTTACGGATATTACAAATAAAATATTTTACGGATTTGAGTATAGGATAATTATGTGCTATTTTTTCTAACACCTAAAATCCCTTTATAGTCTTCTCAAAGTGCAGGATGGCTTTATTTGAGCTATTTTATGTGCTTAATTGGTGCTAGCGGGACCTCTTTCCTGCAAGTAAGCTGCGGCTCGTTTTTAGCCTTGCAGAGAGGGTTCCCGGAGCAATTGAATTGCAAATAGGAATTTCTTACGGCCGAAACTCTTGCGTCCGTTTTAGATCAAAGGCTTTCCTCCGGCGCGAGCGGCCGCAAGAGATAGCAAGGCACCGGCCGCAAGCCTGCCGGAGCCCCCGGCCGGAAGGGAATAGAATAGCCGAATAGCTTGCGGCCGGTCCTTGCGGCCCCGCAACGGCTGCGGCCGCTAATAGAATGAGGCCCCTAGGCCCTCATTCAATTGCAATTTGGCCAATTGAATAGGGGTCTAAATAAGCACATAACATATTTTTTTTAAAGAAGTTTTTAGTTAGTAAACATCTATCCAAAAGCAAGGTTTTCACTAACTAAAAACGTCTTTAAAAAAAATATGTTATGTGCTTATTTAGACCCTACTGTGTCAAGAGGCAAAATGGATATTTCAATTGAATACAAAAAAACACAGGGTTTAAATGAAGAATTTACATATACAGCATTCATTTGAAAAAAACCTCTTATGAAAAATACCAAGATTTTATATGTGAAAAGGACACAGAAACCTGCAAGGTTTAAATGAAGAATCGATATATATAGTATTCATTTGAAAGAATTACTAATAAAATAAAGTACAAAATTAAAAAAAAAACTTCTATTCAAAGATATGAAAAATTAAAAGAAGTAATTAGAATACCATCTTTATCTATAAAAGTCATTAATACAATAATAAATATAAAACATAAATAAAATAAATATATATAAATAAATAAGTACATAAATAATATATACAAACAAAAAATGAAATATAAATAAACAATAAAGAATATAGAAAAAAATATATAAGTATTCGGATTAGATAAAAAATACATTAACATGGTATGCAAAATAATTTAAATCAATAAATGTATTTAGCAAACAAAGTTTTAATAAAATAATACAAAGGTATACTAATGCTAGAAAGTTAAAAGTATCACTTTAAAAGTAATTTCCTTATTTAAGATCAATACACTTATTTAAATAATATAAAGATAATATAGTAATAGAAGAAAATAAATATAAAAGAAAGTCAAAAGCAACATTTGAAAATAAAGCATGAACAAAAACATTCAGGAACATAAAGAGTTAACTAATTGCCATAGAAACTATAAATAGCTCCACAGAGAAGGCAGCACTGTGCCCCTGATGAGTGAGAGACTGATAGAGCCTCACGAAACGCGCGTCGGGAGATTGTGACGTCATCAGTAAGCGCGATCACAGCGCAGACCACGCCAACATAGCGTGGAGCATGATAGATAAAGCTCTATAGCTCCAGGTCCACTACTTACTTAAAATAAAGATAGGATTCCAATTCCTTCACCACAAAGTTACAATTAAGTAACAATAGAGTAATATACAAGAATAAGAAAATAGAAAAGCAAGAAAAAGGAAAAAGAAGTAAAAGCATAATTAAAGCAAAAAACGGAAGAAAAAGGAGGACACAACCTCCTTTAAAAAAACTAATAGACAGAAGCATTAATGAAACATACAGTTTAAGAAACAGCATAAAATCAGGAGTGTATACATTTAAAAAAAAAATAGCACAGTACTGGCACTATAAATGAATATGGTAAAGTAGTGACTGTGATAGACTAACAGTCAAGAGGTAGAAGGGTAATTCAACAATATAAGAAGAAATTAGCAATAAGTCACAATAGCACAAGCACTTTAAAATAACATTTTTGAATAACAACATTTGAATTATAATGCACTTTAAGTAATAGAATCACGAGTTAACATAAATAAATAGGATAAAAAAATAACACAAAACAAACATAAAGGCACTTAAAGCATATACTCAAGTGAAGTGCTGTATGAATAAACAAAACTATAAACAGAAAAAAGGATTATAAAACCTTATCTTAATTTCATGTAAAAATCTTAATCTTATGTAAATTAAAATCCAAGGATTTGATTAAGGAAAAGTAACCAAAAATACACAAATACATTTGAATTGAAAAACAAAATATTTTATTGACTTGAGCATAATAAAGTAATTAAATAAAAAAGCTGTGAATAAAGCAAAGAATATAATAACACACAAAAATAAAACTTAAATAAACCTTTAAGAATTTGCTGGACATCAAAAACCCAAAGGATTACACACCTTGGCCCTCATTCAATTGCAATTTGGCCAATTGAATAGGGCTCTAAATAGGCACATAGCATATTATTTTTACATAAGTTTTTAGTTAGTGAAAAACTTGCTTTTGGATAGATGTTTACTAACTAAAAACTGTGATGGAGTGCCACTAGGGGTCACAAGAGAGCTCTGTAAGAATTCTCCCCTGAGAATGGAAAGAGTTAAATCCAGACAGTTCTCAGAGGCTAAATGGAAACCCAGCTGGATACTGCCTTTAAAAGCAGCAGAGAGATGGGTGGAGTTTCTCTCACTTAGGCTTGGGCCTAAGAGCCGTGAGGTAGGTAGGTAGGTAGGTAGGTAGGTAGGTAGGTAGGTAGGTAGGTAGGTAGGTAGGTAGGTGTGTGTGTGTGTGTGTGTGTGCGTGCGTGCGTGCGTGCGTGCGTGCGCGCGTCTGGACAGCTCAGCTGCGGGGATCCTAAGAGCTGGGATTTGTGCTGGAGCGAGACAGTCAGGAAGGCTGCGGAGTTCCAGAGTTTGTTCACAGAGAAGACGCCTGTCTTATCAGAGATACTCCACTGAGAGAGGATTATCTAAAGACCCCATCCCTGGGAAGCCGAACGCAACAAGGGATAAAAAGGTTGGTGACAAATACACGTTTTCACCATATGAGGAAAAGAAGTACAAAGGCCCCAGGGAAAAGAGTGCGTGCAGAGAAAGTAATAGTCCCTCATCCCAAGAGGGTGACAAGGGTCCCTGGGGTGAAGCAAGGGAGAGAAAGGGTGGGCCCTATACTTCACCCACTATTGGCAAAAGCCGTAGAGGAAAAGACAGTAAAAGACTGTTTTGTTTCCTGGCCACAAGGTGGCGATACAATGCAAATAAGAGACTGTTTGTTCCCTGGCCACAAGGTGGCGATACAATGCAAATAAGAGACTGTTTGTTCCCTGGCCACAAGGTGGCACTCTCCGGAGCCAGAGAAGCTGGCCGGATATAGTCAGGGCGTTCCTGAGTATAGTAAGCATGTTTATGCAGGATTTATTTTATTTGCTGAAGATAAGCACTGTTTTTGTTCTGTTTTTGTGCTGACCAATAAATAGCAGTAAAACTCTGTCAAGCCTGCTGTGTCTTCCTCCCTGTATAAAAAAAAGATAAGAAAGTGCAGGACGCAAACCCCGCCCGAAGGGGGCGCCCTGTAACAAAACTTATTTAAAAAAAATATGTTATGTGCTTATTTAGAGCCCTATTCAATTGGCAAAATCGCAATTGAATGAGGGCCTTTGGGTTTAATATGAATTTTTTAATCGTTGCATTTTTAATAACATTTTAGATGTACTAATAAAGATTGAATTTTTAAAACTAGTATGTGGCAATAATAGTTAAAATAAAGGCTGCATAAAAGGTGTTTCTGTACAACCTTGGTTGGTTGTTCAAGGATTCCTAAATAGGATCCACAGGACATTTTTTTTGGTACACATTAAAGTAATAACACCTAGGCCTAAAAAACAAACTAAGATCATTTTTTGAGTATTATACAAGAGCCTACTAGAAATTAAGCTATCTTGGATTTAGTAATCACAAATAATATTGATATGGTATCAAATATTGAAATTGGGCAATCTTTGATAAACAGTGATCACAAATCAGTCTCATGAGAGATTGAATTAAAAAAACAAAACTGTAAGGGGCTAACAAAAACTCTGAATTTTAAAAGGGCAGATTTTAACGGGGCAGCAACACAATGTATAGGCTGGGAAAACTAACTGACAGGAAAAATACTGAACATAAATGGATAACATTTAAATCCATGCTACATATACATACACATCGACATACTGTATACCATGTGGGAATAAAAGTAACAGGGGTAAATTAGATCCAACGTGGCTTAACAATGATTTAAAGATTAAAATGTGGAGTAAAAAACAGGCATTTAAATTATACAAACAAGAGGGGACAGAAACTGCTTTATGTGAGTGCAAGGAAATCCACAAGGCTTGCAAAAGGGCAATTAGACTGGCTAAAATAGAAATGGAAAAATTAGATGCAAAGGAGAGTAAAAACATTTTTTAAGAGCATTACAAAGTGAAACAGGCAATTTGACAATTGGTGACCAGTAAAAAGCAGATGAGCTAAATAGGTTATTTTATTCTGTATACACAAGAGATTTACCAGTGTTTTGGTCACTGCTGCACTACCTTCACCAAATAATTGGTTAACGCAGGAAGAAATACAAAAGGGGTTGGAAAAAATAAATGTTATAAAAGCCCCATGTCCTGATGGAATACATCCAAGGGTACTGAGAGAACTGGGTTCTGTAATAGCCAAGCCATTATATAAATTTTTTCAAGATTTACTCAACACTGGGTCGCTACCAGATGTCTGGAGAAAAGTAGAGGTTATACCTATATTTAAGAAGGGAGCAAAAGCAAAAATGGGCAATTATGTAAGCCTCACTTCTGTAGTGGGAAAGCTTTTAGAAGAGTTAATAAGGGATAATATA
Organism: Discoglossus pictus; assembly: GCA_027410445.1. Lineage (NCBI taxonomy): Eukaryota > Metazoa > Chordata > Amphibia > Anura > Alytidae > Discoglossus > Discoglossus pictus. The sequence goes on from CM050166.1 coordinate 123,432,526, forward strand.
CAAGAATATATCTATTCAAACAGGATTATAAGTAGGATCCAACATGTCAAACAAATTGTATTAATTTCTATGAGGAGGTTATTAGGAACTTGGATGAAGGCAACTCAGTGGATGTAGTCTTTTTGGATTTTGCAAAGGCTTTTGATACAGTGCCACATGGGAGACTATTGTGAAAACTAAGGGATACAGGAATTGCAGTAAATACATGCACATGGATTGAGAGCTGGCTAAAAGACAGGAAGCAAAGGGTTGTTGTAAATGGAACATACTCAGATTGGACTAATGTGGTAAGTGGGGTTCCTCAGGGCTCAGTATTTGGTCATTTCCTTTTTAACATATTTATTAACGACTTAGAAGTAGGACTGTAAAGTATTGTATCCATTTTTGCTGATGACACAGAGTTGTGCTAGGTAATTCAATCAGAAAACCATGTACTTTCCCTCCAAAGGGATTAGCATAAATTAGAGAAATGTACAATTAAATGGCAGATGAGATTTAATACGAATAAATGTAAGGTTATGCATCTGGGAAGGAAAAACAACCATGCAATTTATAAACTTAATGAAGCAAATCTAGGGGTATCAGATATTGAAAGGGATTTTGGAGTGCTTGTGGACAACCAACTACGTAACAATTCTCAATGCCAAGCAGCAGCTGCAAAGGCAAATAAACTGTTAGCATGTATCAAGAAGGGTAGAAGCAAGGGAAGCAAATATAATTCTAACACTATACAAATCCCAAGTATGCCCTCATTTGGAATATGGATTACAGTTTTGGGCGCCACTTCATAAAAAGGACATTTTAGAATTGTAAAAAGTACAGAGAAGGACAACAAAACTAATAAGGGGAATGGAGGGGCTAAATTATGAAGAAAGACTAACCAAATTAAACATATTTTCTCTAGAAAAAAGGCATCTAAGAAGCGATATGATTACCCTATATAAATACATCCAGGGTCAGTATAAAGGGAGCTTTTTGTGCCAAGAGGACATCCTTTGATGTTGGAAGTAAAAGATTCCACCTTAAAGAAAGAAAATGGTTCTTCACAGTAAGGGTAGTTCATCTGTGGAATTCTCTACCAAGGGAGGTGGTGACAGCAGATTCAATAGATACATTTAAAAAGGGATTGGATTTATTTTTTAATAAAAAGGGCATTTAGGGTTATCCTGGATAATTAGAGAGGGAGTGTTGATCCAGGGAGTAATGCAATCACCAGTATCTGGGGTCAGGAAAAATAAAAAAAATTCCCTTTGAGACAATTGGCAAAGTTTTTGTTTGCCTTCCTCTGGATCAATTAACAGTTAATCTTTATATTGCAGATAACAGATCTTAAACGTTTGAACGTGATGGCTAAAAGTCTTTTTTCAATCTCAGTTACCATGTAACATATTATACTGTTATTTATGATGACCAAATGACTAGTATATTTTATTTTACATAGCATTTTTTTTATTTAGTGTTAGGGACTATGGAGGTCCCTATAGAGCCCCATGGATGGTTTGGGTCTATGGTGATTCAACATGGACCCTGTGGTGGCACAAGGGTGTCATGTTGGTTCTTGAGTACCTCATGTTAAAGATGTTAATTTTAGGTTCCTAGCTTAGTTGACCATGAGGCACCACTGAGACCCCCGTGGCATAGGGGATAACTTTAGGTGACAGAGAGGATTAAAAGGATCCCCATTGTCACTTGATATAGCATGGGGGTCCGATAACTTTGGCACCCCATGATCATAGCTCCATATACCAAAGGGGATTATTGAAGCCCCCTGGTCTAATGGTTAATATTAGATGCCGCAGTGGTCCATAAGTACCCCAATCATATGGGGGTTAATTTTGTATTCACTGTGGGTTAATGAGGATCAACATGGTTATACTTTAGTTTGGGGATACACAGGCTCATAGAGGGCAGCAGGTTTTAGAGGGAATCCTGCAGGATACACAGCTCATAGAACATAGCGTGTATTAAGGAGAAATCCTGGGAATACTCAGGCTCATAGGGCTAATGAATATTAAGGGGAATTTCTGTGGATACCCAGCTCATAGGGGGTAGCTGGTCATAGGCAAATGGGTCATCCGCTAGTTTTTATTAATATGTAACCCCTTCCCTGCCATGGGAAGTGATGTAGAATAGATAGTTAGACAGATAGTTAGACAGATAGTTAGACAGATAGTTAGACAGATAGTTAGACAGATAGTTAGACAGATAGTTAGACAGATAGTTAGACAGATAGTTAGACAGATAGTTAGACAGATAGTTAGACAGATAGTTAGACAGATAGATAGACAGATAGATAGTTAGACAGATAGATAGTTAGACAGATAGATAGTTAGACAGATAGATAGTTAGACAGATAGATAGTTAGACAGATAGATAGTTAGACAGATAGATAGTTAGACAGATAGATAGTTAGACAGATAGATGATGTTAGGGCTGGTGAAGTTCAAGTTAGTGGGTACTATTACAATGGAAACTACTGACATTTAGACTCAATTCTCCTGTGAGCAGTCTGGGAACATACATTAGAGGTACAGAACACTAGGTGCAAGTCAGTACGTTTTGTTTAGCCGGAACCATAGACTTGCTACTTAAATATGCTTTTTGAAACACCCCTAGCTGCGAGTTAGCCTTCTGAGAGTTCAGGAGTGGAGGCCATAGTATAAATCACTGAAAACTGACTATACATTATAGAAATACATAGGATTAAAAATGAAATAGAAAAAGTAAATGCTGCTCATGTCTCAATAAAACAAATTATGTAGTGGTAAACGTTTCATACCTTGTCAGATGTAGTATCTTAGTTTAACTTTTTGCTCTGAATTTGTAAATAGCTGATTAAACAGAGGAGAAAGAGGCCCAGAAGGAGTTAAGGAATGTATTCATTTAATTTGGTTGGTCAAGGTAGAGGGTAGGGGAGCAGCCTCTGCCCAGCAACACCACTGTCTTTTATATCTAGCAGAGGCACACTGGACAAGGAGCAAGGATAAATAGTTCCCCCTGCTTCCCCAGTTTGGTATGTCTACCCCTACAATGGAGTCACTGTTTGCCCAGCTCAAGGAAGCTGCAGTAGCTACTGGCCAGGACTGGCTAGCCAGCATGGTGGCTTCCCTGCCCCGACCTGCCCCAATGTCTACCAATATTGCCCCTAGTCTTCTCCCATTGCAACCCACTTCACCCCTACCAGAGGATGTCCAGTGGTCCAGGCGTCCAGTAAGGAGGTCAAGGCCCCCATCCAGGCTCAGCCCAAGCCCCCTTGCCACAATTAGGGGAAGTCCTTCATCCCCTGTAGATCGCAGAAGGCCGAATAGAGATCCACCAATGAGGCCTGCACAGGCCCCTGGCCCATCCGGTAGGCCTGTAACCCAATCGCAGGTGTTCCACGTGGTCCTCCCATGCTCCCCTGCGCAACACAACCGTCGGGTTGAAGTGACGTCATCTGATGCACACGGCTTGTGCAGGTTTGGAGGCGTCGAAGTCACTTCCGGTCGTGTGTTAGACCAGGGTAGGTAGACCAGTGGGCACCTGGGAGCAGGAGCAGGGTAAGTCGGGGGTTCTCCGCAATCTGAGGTCTGCAATGGAGGAAAGCAATGAGGGGATAGCTGGGCAGGCAGAAGGTCTGAGAATAGCCATGGGCCTAAACAGGAGGATCGGGAGCAGAGCACTTCAAAGGGGGTTAGGGCAAGGCAGTAGTTGAGGGGGCACAGCCTTGTCACCCCTGTGAGAGAGGAGCAGAGTTCAGCAGGATGGGAGGTGCAGGCACAAAACAACCCTTGGTGGGAAGGAGGCAAGTCCAGAGTTACAGCCAGGAAGGATGGATGGTGAGCAGCGACAGGGAATCCCACTGCCAACTGGTAGGTCTAGCATCAGGGGCAGCGCCAGAACCAGAAGGCTATTAAACACTGGGCCGCAGAGGAAAGGAAAGAGAAAGCAGAAGCAGCAGCAGGCAACACAAGCCATGACCCATATCATGAGGGACGGAATTAGTAACCCAGTGATAGGTGGGACTTTTGGTTTTGGTGCTACGTCATGGCAGCCTCGTCCTGTTTTCAGGGGAAGGCAACAGCAATCTGATTCAGAACCTGGGGTAGCGGAACCTACTGCGGGGCCTTAATGAATTATTGAGGGAAAACCAAATGCAAAGGGCTGTGCAATTTCTGATGGCAGTTCAGCGTTGGAGCAGATGCAGTTCCTCATCCCCTTCGCATAGACGCATGTGTGGGGCAGACTCAAGAAAGGGATGTAGAGGTCCATGCCAAGGGGAGGAGTGGTCCCAAAGAAGGAGGCAGGGAAGTTTAGGTAATTACACCATCTATCCTTCCCAAAAGGTCATTCAGTAAATGATAAGATAGATAAGGATTTGGCTTTGGTAAGTTACACCCCTTTTGACAAGGCAATTCAATTAGTCAGAGCAGCGGGGAGGGGGGCAAGCCTGGTGAAGGTGGACATTGAATCTGCTTTTAGGTTGTTGCCGGTGAACCCTGCCTGTCACCATCTACTGGGATGCCACTTTCAGCAACATTACTATGTAGAGCTTTGTTTGCAAATGGCATGCTCTTTCTCCTGTACGCATTTTTAGGCCTTTAGTTGTTTCGTGCAATGGGCGGTGCAAATGAGGTCAGGCCTCAAATCCATCATCCATTACCTGGATGAGTTTTTGTTTGTAGGCCCAGCCGAATCGCTATATGCGATGAGCTACTAAATGCATATTTGGGATTCCCATTGCATGCGAAAAATCAGAAGGCCCATGTACATCACTCAATTTCTTAGGTATTACGATAAATTCTGTGAGATTGGAGTGCAGGTCACCAGTGGAAAGTTAGTAGATCTTAAGGGGTAGGTTTCAATGGTGCTAGGAGCAAGGAAGGTTACACTTAAAGTTCTGCAAGCCCTTATCGGTAAGCTAAACTTTGCTTGTAGGATCATCCCTATGGGAAGCGTATTCTTAAGGTGTTTATCTTTAGCGATGGCTGAAGTGTGGCAATCTCATCCCTTCATTAGGGTGGCTAACCACATGAAGGAGGATCTGAAAGTCTTGAGGGAATTTATTGACGGGAGATGTATTATTCCAGCGGTAGCAGCGACTAACTCGGAATTGGAATTGTTTATGGTCACTGCAGGAAGTGAGGGCTTTGGAGCATATTTTAGGTTGCAGTTGTATGCAGCACCATGGCCAATCTAATGGAGCGATTTGGGACTGACAAAAAAAATTGCTTTTCCTGAACTCCGCAACACCTGTGGCAAATGGGAGCTTGGATTTAGGAAATCTGATTCAGAAATCTGTAGCAACAACGATTGGAAACTTTACACAAATGTGAGTCAGGAATGGGCAGAGTTGCAAGAGGCCATGGAACAGGACCAAGGGAGACAGCAGAGCAATGAATTCAGGGTTGTGATAGCATTTGTGCTACAAAGACAGGAGAGGGAGCTATCCCCATCTGTGGTGGAGAGGAAATGATCAGCCATAGCTTTTATGTTTAAGATTCAGGGGAAGCAGGACTACACTAAGGAATTATGCATCAAACAAGCGTTAAAGGGCATTAAGAAAGGGCAGAGGGTGTCAGACTCTAGAAGACCCATATAATTTTCCATCTCAGGCTGTGTGGGGAGGTGGAAGAAATGTGTACATCAGCTTTTGAGGTTAAGCTGTTCCAGACTGCATTTTTCTTGGTTTTTTTCAGAGTGTTTAGATGGGGGAGTTACAGAGTCTGAATAAAACAATAATGGGGCAGTTACAGATAGAAGACTTAGCTGACCTGGGGCATTCCCTATCAATCTGCTTAAGGCAGTCAAAAACAGATAGGTTTGGGTGGGGAGGGTCCATTTTCTTATATCTTATTTCAGGGCAGGCATGTCCATACAATTTAGTCACAAGTTACATCAAGGGTCATTGTTGTTACAGGGGGGGTGACCGCTAAGTTCCAATTTGTTGCAGTGTTACATAGGGTACTAGGTAAATTAGGGTTTCTCCCCTCACAGTTTGGGACCCACTCACTCAGAATAGGGGCAGCCACAGAGGCAGCTAGAGCAGGACTTAGTGATGAGTGGGTGAAGAGGATTGGTAGGTGGAGTTCAAACAGGTTTAGGACGTATGTTCGACCAGAATCAGCGATTAATTGACATCTTTCACACCTGGGCGAGGAAGGAAGCTGGGATCAGATAAGATGTATTACAGCTGGGGTTCTAAGCAGATACTGTTTCTCTGCAATTGGTGGTGGTTTGGAGGAATGAGATGAAGTTTGGTGTTGAGGCCTATTGTATACTATGCTAGGATGTTTGAGGTTCCTCAGTTATTGTTAATTCGTGCAGGAGGGAATGATTTGGGGGCCATGCCATTGAAGAAATTGATCAGGGTGATGAAGCACGATGTACAGTGTTTGTTGACCCTCTTCACTGGGATTAAGATTATCTGGTCAGAAATGGTGAAGCGGAGGAAGTGGCGCTCATGTGTGGATTTACCCAACATGGAAATATGCACGAAGAGGGTCAACAAGGCAATGGCGAGTTTCATTAGAAAAATTGGGGGAGCCAGAGCGTGCAGGAGAGTATTTTTTAAAGGACAGGGTACACACCAACAATATAGGTTTGAACTTGTTTAACTTTATGTTAAACAAAGGAATTGGTGAGGCCATAGCTTCTTTGGTGGAGCGCTCCTGAAGGGTGCTTGTTACAGTAGGGCTTGCTCTTTCATTGGCGGATAAGGTGGACCCTCTAGTGGCACAGGGTCTCCTGAGAGGAGGTGTGGTGACTTGGATGAGCAAGCACTAGTGGTTTATGGTTGTTGGCTTTATAAAACATTTAAATCCAATTATAGAAGCTGTGGCCAGTTTTTCAGCAAACAGGTGTAATGTGTTTTTATTTCAAATGTTATGTACAAAAGAGGGAGTATATGAGGTATGGAGGTTTGTTGGGGCTAAAGGACTGTATATGACTTTGTTGGTGTCAAGATGATAAACAGTTATCAAAAAAAAACAGCTAATATATTTCTATTACAGGGTAGAATGTCATAGAATTTAAATTGTATATTTATACTATATTAAATGGCAATTTAGCTTAATAAGATGTATTATATCAGCATAATTGCTCCAAAATTACAATTACATACACATGCAATAAGATAAATACAGTTTTATGAATAAGACATTTATTAGTATATTGTACAACATGGTCTAAAAAGTCTATATATTAAAGGAAATTGTTTTTATTGAAATTGAAGGGACCTTGATGGCACTGGCACTAGGTGGACTGGTGTTATTGAAAGAATTTTGAAAGGACATGACTCAGAGAACCTTGCTTCCATTATCTTGCTGTGATTTGAGAAACAGCCAGGTCATGAAAGCTTTAATAGTACACCACTAACTTTTCAGATGCTGTGACAGTAATGACACCTGCTACTTTCAAGTTAGAAAAGAGACACTAGTACAAAAACTTGCACACTGGTCTTCACAGTATCTCTTCAACCTCAAAATAATACTAGATGGGAGCTGATGAAAAGAATGCTGAAATATAACCAAACGAAACGTAAAAAGTACAATGGTAAATGTACATCTCTTAAGCTTATTAAATGTACTGTGGAAATTTTATTTTTTAAGATGGGAATCACACACTTCAGAACATCGATTTGAATATATTGCAGATGCTTGTAATCAAAGTTGAAGCATTTATATAAATAAGTAATTGTTTCACTAGTTAAATGGGATTTATATTAAGGAAGGAATGCATACCTTTAAATTGAATAACCTATCCCAGACGGACCTATTCCAGTTTTATTATTAGTTTTATTATTACTATTGTTATTATAATTTGTAGTAGTAGTTGTTTTAGTAATAGCACTAATAGTAGTAGTAGTCTTTAGTTGTTGACTTTATTATTTTATAGATAACCCTACTCTCCCTCCAAGAAAGAAAATAATTAAAAAGAAGCACTTCTTATAGCACCCCTGTTTTCAGTTCAATCAAAATCAGATTATATTATTTAATGCTTCCAAATGGCAGTTATAACTAATATTCACCAAAGAGAATAAGTTACTGTTTTGCTAACACCAAGGAAAATTTTCCAAAATGAATCACCTTCTACAAATGTGGTCAACTAATCATTGTTCACAGGCAAATGCTGTTTTTATAGTATATTTCAATTACCCAACCCTTAGTATTTAATGATTAAATAAGATTATACAATATTCTCCATCTAACTACTCCTCTTGATAGTAAAGGGAAATGGCTATAGTAACAAAGTAACATTTCCCAGTATACATATGCTATTCATATGTATTAATTTCAATGAATTACATTGAATAAGGTATATTTATACTTACGCGTATCTGCCTATGCAGACTCTGATCTAGACTTCCCCCCAAAACTGGAAGTAGTTCACCAAAAGTGACCTCAACTTCATGAGGATTGTTTCATGTAGGATTCTTCAGATGCGGCCTGGGGAAACTTCATTCAATGAAAATAATGTATATGAATAAATATGTGCAGATTTGTGCCTGACTTCTATGTCGAAATATTTTCTAGATTTTGTAAGAATGGGTTAGGTGCACCACTATCTGAGTACAAGTGCCACCAAATTAGTTCTTCCACACATCACTGTTACATTTTCTACCCCTTAGTTATCTAGCATGACTTGATAATATATTCATCGATTTTTAGCAAATCTATCAATACAAATACAGTGGATAAGGCCTAGGCATGTATTATCCCCTTTGGGGACCTTTGCCCAGTTCTTTAAGGTCCCTTATAAACCCCATGGAAAGAAATCTGGATTTATCCTGAACCTGTAGTTGTCAGGCAGTATATGTCTTGATAAGTCTCTTCCTGCCTTGCAAAGTCATTTGTATTGCCATGAGTCCAACCCTTACTATATTCAGTGTTAAATATATAAGCTTGAAGGCACAGAATTGATTGTTCTTATAGACTCCTTTCAACAAGCACAGTAAGTAATCGTCAGTTATAGCTGAGAATTCTCAACCATAACAAGGGGTCTGCAGTTGCTTGAGAGCCGGCACAGCTCCATCCTGCTAGCATCTTGTGACAGATGTAGTACATTGAGTGTTACATAGTTACATAGCTACATAGTTACATAGGGCCTCATTCTATTATCGGCTTTAAAACGGCCGCAAGGCTGCGGATCTCCCCTTACGGCCGGCCGTATATCTTGCAACCGGCCGTAAGCTCAGAAAACTTTAAACGCAAAAATAAATTCAAGACGGCACTGTACAGCTCTGTAAATGCTAGGGATCATATTGTGGGACATGAGGATTAATAGCAACCCCCTCTCAAGCTTGCACATCAGCCCAAATCCGAGATTACATTAACTGTTTATTTTCCGGCCGCAGCGTGCTCCAAGCCCTTGGGACTTTTTACATGGATATGTGACATAAATTCAAAAATAATTTATTTACGGATTTGAGTGTAGGGGAATGTTGTGCTATTTTTGCTAACACCTACAATCACTTTATAGTCTCCTCAGAGTGCAGGATGACTTTATTTCGGCTTTATAATGTGCTTAATTGATGCTAGCGGGACCTTTTTTCTGCAAGTACGCTGCGGCTCGGTTTTAGCCTTGCAAAGAGGGTATCCGGAGCAATTGAATAGCAACCGGGATTTTCTTGTGGCCGAAACTCTTGCGGCCGTTTTAGATCAAAGGCCGCAAGGGATAGCAAGGCGCCGGCCGCAAGCCTACCGGAATCCCTGGCCGGAAGGGAATAGAATAGCTGAATAGCTTGTGGCCGGTCCTTGCGGTTTCGCATCTCCTACGGCCGATAATAGAATGTGGCACATAGTATTTAAGGTTGAAAAAAGACTTTCAGTCCATAAAGTTCAACCTTTTAAGATCTCCTCTGATCTGCAATATGTAGATTAACTATTAATTCATTAGTTGTTAATTCATTATTAATCAATTATTTAATGTTTTTTTTTTTTTTTAATTATTAATTAGTCCAGAGGAAGGCAAATAGAAAAAAAAGAAAAAAACACAAGCAAGACTTAGCCAATTGTCTCAAAGGGAAATGTAAAAAATTGGATCAATACTGTCTCTATAATTATCCATGATAACCCTGAATCCCCTTTTTAATTAGAAATAAATCTAGTCCCCTTTTAAAGTTATCTATCGAATCCGCTGTCACCACCTCCTCTGGTAGAGAATTCCACAGATTAACCACCCATACTGTGAAGAACCCTTTTCTTTCTTTGAGGTGGAATATTTTTACTTCTAACCTCAAGGGATGTCCTCTTGTCAGTTGAAAACCTCTTGGCACAAAAAGCTCCCCTGACAAATCTTTATACTGACCCTGGATGTATTTATATAAGGCAATCATATCTCCTCTTAGACGCCTTTTTTCTAGAGAAAATAAGTTTAATTTGGTTAGTCTTTCTTCATAACTTAGCCCCTCCATTCCCCTTATTAGTTTTGTTGCCCTTCTCTGTACCTTTTCCAGCTCTAAAATGTCCTTTTCATGAAGTGGTGGCCAAAACTGTACTCCATATTCCCAATTAGGGCGTACTAGAGATTTGTATAGTGGCAGAATTTTATTTGCTTCCCTGGCTTCTATACCCTTCTTAATACATTCTAATATTTTATTTGCCTTTGCAGCTGCTGCTTGGCTTTGAGCACTGTTACCTAGGTGGTTGTCCTCAAGCACTCCCAAATCCCTTTCAATATCTGATACACCTAGATTTGCTCCATTAAGATTATAAATTGCATGGCTATTTTTCCTTCCCAGATGCATAACCTTACATTTATTCGTATTAAATCTCATCTGCCATTTCGATGCCCATTCCTCAATTTTATGTAAATCCCCTTGGAGGGAAAGCACATCATTATCTGATTTAATTACCTTGCACAACTTTGTGTCATCAGCTAAATTGGAGACCCCACACTCCAATCCTACCTCTAAGTCATTAATAAATATGTTAAAAAGGAGAGGAACTAATACTGAACCCTGAGGAACCCCACTTGCCACATTAGTCCAATCGGAGTATGTTCCATTTACAACAACCCTTTGCTTCCTGTCTTTTAGGCAGCTCTCAATCCATGAGCAGATATTTACTGCAATTCCTGTATCCCTTAGTTTTCCCAATAGTCTCCCATGTGGCACTGTATCAAAAGCTTTTGCAAAATCCAAAAAGACTACATCCACTGAGTTGCCTTGATCCAGTTTCCTACTAACCTCCTCATAGAAACTAATTAGATTTGTTTGACATGACCTATCCCTCATAAATCCATGTTGACTCCTACTTATAATCCTGTTCAAATAGACATATTCTTGTATATTATCCCTTATTAACCCTTCTAAAAGCTACCCCACTACAGAAGTGAGGCTCACTGGTCTATAATTCCCCGGATTTGCTCTTGATCCCTTTTTAAATATAGGTATCACAAGCCTTGTTGATTTCCTTGTATTCCCGTAAAGCAGTCTCTGTCCCCTCTTGTTTGTATAATTTAAATACCTGTTTTTTACTCCGTATCTTGATCTTTAAATCATTGTTAAGCCACATGGGTTGTGATTTACTCCTTTTACTTTTATTCCCACACAGTATATGCCGATGTGTATGTATATTTAGTAAGGATTTAAATTTTGTCCATTTATGTTCAGTGTTTTTACCTATCAGTTCTCTGTCCCAGTCTATACTTTGTATTGCTGCCCTTAGACCGTTAAAATCTGCCCTTTTAAAATTAAGAGTTTTTGTTGGCCCCTTAAAATATTGTTTTTTTAATTCAATCTCAAATGAGACTGTGTTGTGATAACTGTTTCCCAAAGGTTGCCCTATTTCAACATTTGATACTATATCGATATTATTTGTGATGAGTAAATATAAGATAGCTTTATTTTTAGTAGGCTCTTGTATAATTTGGGCCAGATAATGATCCCTGAGTGTACTCAAGAACCTGCTCCCCTTAGATGAACTGCTGGTCTCATTTATCCAGTTTATTTCAGGGTAATTAAAGTCTCCCATTATTCAAACTTGCCCATGCTTAGCTGCATTTACAAACTGTAACAATAATTGTATTTCCTCACTTTCAGCTATGTTTGGGGGTTTATAGCATACTCCTACTAATATATCATACTAATATTCATCACCTTTCTAGTTGATCTGACTTAACATGGCCTTGATTCCATAAGTAGGCATTGGTATGCACAGGAAACCTCTTAGAGTAGTGCTTTCCTCAGGGTCCCTATGTCATCTTGGCAGATGGTGCTTAGGAAGACAGGAGAGAAGGTTACCAGGTCAAGGTTGATGCTCTCTCCCCCTAGCCAGTAGCAAGATACTGACCCTTTGTTTTTCTATGCTGCCACATATCTGACCTAACAGTAAGTTTTTCCTCTTTGATCTTGCTCAGAACCTAACTGATCTGTTTCAGATGATCCCACCAAGACCAGCTGAAAATGGTGATGTCATACAGAAATGCACAGGTTAATTCCTGGAGGTCATCAAACACATGAACAACTATCCATTAAAATAATCCAGAACATTCTTTATCCAAAGGATATAACTTCAGATTGGTAGAGCCTCAATGGGGGGATGATTGATTAATTCACTTTAGATCATATACCAGATGGATGTGCCAATTTTCTCAACACTGATCTAAAGTTCAGTTGGAGGCTGCTACAAGCCTGACTAGTGGCACCTCCACCTAGGCATAGGATTAAAGTCTGTGGCTGTTTGATCAGTTACTTTCTGTATTTAACAGAACCAGATCGACTTTTCCTTTATTGGTACTAATACTACTGTTGAGGCCCATGGGTTTCAAGAAGGTCTGATTACACCTTGATCCCGCAATATCTTCATTAATTCCCCTTGTATGCATTATTTCACGGCTTCAGAAATAGAGTGTACTAAGGTCTGCGGTAACTACCTGGGTTGAGGCCAGAGCTGTCCATCCAGGTCAGCTTGTGAGAATAGGTGAAAACTTTCTCAGAAAATGCCTGATAGTCTATCAGCCCCATTAAATTCCCCCAACGTGTAAAACCGTAGCCTTTAACATAGTTCGCAAGACTTACGGCTATTAAATTGGCCGCAAACGACCGGCATGTTAAAGGCAGAAAATCTGAACTTCCTTCCCGCAAATCCTTTGATCTGTCAAGTCCGTAACTGTTACGTTCCAATATCGCAACAAATTCCCAAAGACATCCTGGCATTCTAGCCCTTAACCCGCAAATGGAGGCAAAAATATTACGGCCTCCAAATAAGACCCGCAAAGGGTTTACAATTTCTCAACACTGTAAAAGCACTGTAAACACCAGTGGACTTTAAAATATGAAGAAAGCATGGAAAGGCATTACAATTACTTGCACAATAATCCCCAAATAAAAAAAAGGCTTTAATAATTATTTTAGTTAATAATATGTTGGAATGGTCATGCATATGCCAATATGAAAAGCCTTGCTGCAAGATGCATAAAGCAATTAAAGACACACTACCTGATTAGATAGCAACACAAAAACATTAAACTGATGCCACATTAATCCCTCCTCACTCACATAGGCTCTAATGTGGACCCTGAAATATATATATGATTGCATATAGAGTACATTTCGCTCATTACATCTAAATTGGGAACACAAATAGTGTCCAAATTACACCGCCACATCACATATATTTAGTACTAAGGGAACATTTTATTATTTGTTGTTCAGTCCTTCAGTTGTGTCCAACTCTCTGTGACCCTATGGATTGCAGAACATTTAGCTAGGTCACTCCCTGTGCTGTTCCACAAGGTTTGCAAGCAAAAGATACTAGCGATGGTTGCCATTTCCTTCTCTAGTGGACTGTGATTTGTCTGACCACTCTGCTATCACCTGCCCACCAACACTAGCTCACAGCTTCATTCAGGTACACAAGACCCCACAGTATCACTAATTGGACATTTGCATGGTTATTAACCCTTTATGTTGATTATATATGATATATATTATTATATGATATCTAATTTATTATGACTATTATTATTGTTATATGTATTGATCTATTGCATAGTAACTAGAGGCCATTAGTTTACATATATAGGAATGTGACAAATATGTGATGTATGTGGATGTCCCATTGCCCCAACCATTGAAAACACGCTGACACGGTTAGAACGCTATAACAAAGCTTTATTTCAAACACAGACCACAATTAGAAATGATCAAGACTGTGCATTAATATCATGGGTGTGGTATGGGTGGATCCCGGGATAGCAAGAGGCTTGTGGTAAAAAGGGGATACCAACAGGGGTAATGTGATAGTCTAGATCAAGCATGATGCATAGGACCTACCAGGGTCACATGTGGTCACTACACCACTGCAACCAGAATCTGACAAAAAAAAGGATCATCACAAATCACTCCATTTAATTGAAGAAGCCATGTGCATAGCTTGTCTAGATCTACTCAATGAAACATATGATTCAACCTCTGGACTGTGTAATCCAAACAACAAAAATCTGAAAACAAGTGGTCCACTTAAAAAAGATGGAGGAGAACAAAAATATAAAAATAACCAACATGCATGTACAGTACAGTGCTAAATACTTTAACTATAACAATATACCTACTCACTTGATTTCCATCTGCAAGCATTACTAACTATTAGCTAGGTCTCTGGATAATCAGCAATATGGGAAAATACCCATTTATACGGAGAGGACACAAAAGTCAGCAGCCAGATTTACTATTACTTACATCAGACCCTATGATCTGTTTTCATACTGCTATTGAGGTCAGGATCACATGCTTCACTAGCGCATATATTAACGCTGGCTGTCCACCGCCATAACGGTATTAGTCTATATTTAAGCTAACAACAATCATGTCTGAGATACCTGGCTATATGAAAGCTTTATGATTGTGGGAGTTACATGTTTCCGCTTTCTATATGCTGAGAGGCCTGTGTCGCACAGCTTGCATGCATGGAAAGGGTTTACAGGCTTGTGTTTTATGGCCCATAACTTGTGGCATGGTTTAATGTAATAGCTCTGTAATGCAGCAGTTGCACAGCATTACAAAATAAACAATAATACAAGAAATGGCACACTGGTCTTCACAATATCTCTTCTGCCTCAAAATAATAAAAAGTATATCTTCTCCTTAATCCTCTAGTGTACAGGTTTTCCAGAATGCCTGGAGTTTTTACTAGGGACAATGAACTAATACCAGTACACTATCATTAGAAAGTAACCTCCTATTTCACACCGGTTTGATGTAGCATGAACACATAGGTGTTTCTGTGCAGGCCCAGTTAGCACTGATAATTTATCCATGAAATCTAGCCCATATGGGATGAAAGGTAGAGGGTTCCAAGCAAATTTCCCCTCCCAAAAATCATTTATAAGATCTAGAAGGCACCAGATCATGAACCCAATGGAACACATAATTAACCCCTTTACCAGGGGGTCCTCAAGGACCCTTATGTCACCCTTCCTACCACCACAGGGGTGCATACTGGACCCCCATGGACTCTAAACCCTATGGTTCCTAATACTAAATACATACAAAAGATTCCATAAAATAAACACATTTTGCCTTCCAGCAATGATCATCAATACCCTGATCCTTACTCTTCAACCAGGGATAATCGACCATGTCTGTGCTGACTGAAGAATGTGTCCTCTTCTTGACTGAAGCCCTACTAATAGTACATAAACTAGGAAATTACCTGTCAAAAATGATGGGAGTAAAATTGTAAGCCTGGCAATGCTGTTTGCCACACAATGCAAGGGGCCCTCTGAGCACTTTTGGCACTCATTGCGAGCCACAACTTTCCTCCTTTGCAATAATCACCTTCAGTGCTCCTTGCGAGCCCCACGATAAGCGCATTCGGGGCTCATTGCAAACCTCTCACCCTGTGTACTTTATAGACGTTGTGCTTGAGTGTAACTGTCTTGGGTTAAGTGTTAATTCCTTGTGGTAAATGTTAGTGGCTTGAATTAAATGTTACTGGCTTTCGTTAAGTGTTACTGCTTAGGGCTCATTTATACATTCTATAAGCTAGTTTTATGTCCTTCGGGCTTATTTAACGCTCTTCGGTAGCCAATTTATTTTTTGCTTAGACGATTTTTAATCACTAAAAAATGACAAATATGGCTCAAATTAACTTGCAACCTCACTTAAGGGCTCCCTGGCTCTTGCCCTGCATTGTGTGTAAGATAATTTGAGGCATATTTGTTGTTATTTTCAGGTCTTGAGTTTTAATGGTTCGGCCATTAAAGGATTTTTGCGAAGCACACAGTGCGTGTACAGGTTTCGGTCCTAAGTCGTACTGGTTGTAAGTCCTGCGTGCGCAGCTGGCTATGGGCACCTGTGGCGTTCATTGCAAGCCCTTCAATGAGTGCCTTCTCCGCTCATTGCAACCTAAGTCCTGCGCTGCTTCGGCGCTGCTTCGGCGCTCATTGCGACCGCCACAAAGCATGACCAACATCGTAAGCATCTCGGGCACTGACAACTATATATGTGATGGTAACTGATGTATACCCATATATGGTAACTATTACATAAGCATGTATGGGATGTTTTATATATAAAGAATTAATGATATTGGACAATGCCAGTGAAATTGATAGCCATTCACCACCAGTGTAACTGCATATACTTATTAGTACACAGATGGTTTTGGAAATGTTGATGTGACAAGAGAAGGACTCTTCAAAACAGAAGATATATATAATCACTGAATATCAGTGCTTGTTGCCTCTGAAGGAGCCAAATGGCTAAACTTGTTTTTTTCACATTAAATCAATCTGGTTAGGTTTCTTGCTCTGGGGGTACTTCACCTCTTATAATACGGGAAGGTCTGACTATGCCAGGTAGAACAATCATGCCATTCACCAGAGTCTTTTAATCAAAGCTTTATTTTTGTCCATCTTGACCATTTGCTGGTATATAGGGCAACACAATACACATGTTTGTTGGGCTGACACACAAGTTTAATGCCCCTTTCATCAGAAGTATATAATTTAAAGAAGGCTATCAAGCTTGGACTGGCAATATTACAATATCTTCTCTACTTTATTACAGTATATCATGATATATACTGCGTAGAATTAGTAATAAAGTGCAGCAGGAATCCCTGATAACCGGCAACACAGTACATCAAGGAAGATATATAAGCCGCAGATGGAGCAAAGCCATATACCCTGGACTGACATAGAAAAGGTTAATCCAAAATCTTCAGCCTAATTAAGCCAACACCTGACCCTGCTCATGAGCAGTTAAAAAGGCTGCTCACTGAAGTTTGCAGTCTCTGCCTAGCAGTCTGAGGAGGAGGGTGTCACTGAGAGACTTTCCTAAAGGAGAGAGCGGCCCGCTTCTGTTCAGGAGAAATCAAGCTGAGTAAGGAGCCATCCAAAAGCCCCACTTTTCTGATAAACCGGATACAACTTAGAGGATAAAAGGTTGGTGCCAAATACATATCATTTTCATCATACCCAGAAAAAGGATTACAAATGCCCCAGGGAGAAGAGAGTATTAAGAAAGAATAATCATCCCTTGTCACAAGAGGGTGACAAGGGTCCCTGGGATGAAGCATAAGGGAGAGAAGGGTGGGCCCTATGCTTCTCTATTGACAGAGAGAGAAGAGGAAAAAGGTCCTCAAGAGATCCAAGAAAGAAGCAGAGAGCTTACACTGTGGACTGTATAATTTTACCTGCTGGCCAAGAAGTGGTCTCAGGGCGAGTCAGGGTGTTCCAGGTTATAGTAAGCCCGTTTATGTAGAATTTTATTTTGTTGCTGAAGATAAGCATCATTTTTCTTTTGTACTGACAAAATAAAACAGCAGTAAAACAAAGCTTCTGACAAACCTGCTGTGTTTTCCTCCATAAATAAGTTAAAGAGCAAGAACAGGACGCAACCCCCCCCCCCCCCCAGAAGGGGGCGCTCTGTTACAATACTTATAACACTATCCAGAAAATGTCCATTATTTAAAATTGCATGGTGTGCATTAATCACACTTCCTATTCAACTTACACTATATTCTAGAATACAATATACTCCCAGCAATGTATGGTATATTTTTGTTCTTCATTAGTGAACTTTGACTGCCAAACTTTAAAACAAACTTTTCACCATTTTTCCCCATGAGTGAGTAAAGATTTCAATTGGAAAATGCCATTTAATCACCCTTGAATTCAACATAATATAATTAGAATTTGGCTAGACAGAATTTTATACAAATCGCAAAAAGAAAATCAGACCCCATTTTAATACAAAACCAAATTACAAACTGATAAATTAAACCAAATGTCTAAATGTCCTGTAATAACAAATTGCTGATATAGAGCAATTATTATTATTTTTTTAAAATAATCATATCATAATTGCTGAAATATTAAAACACTGACTCACCTATAAATTATTTTCTGTTTTGTTTATCTGCCAATGTTTATGATTCAAACATAGAACTTCTACATTTCTTTATTTTCTTTTATTATTATGTTTCCCACACTTCAATATGGTTACTAAATGAAATATCAAAACAATATAATCAATTGATAAATCTATTTAGACACAAAATGTCACTCATCACATTAAAATCATTAGTATGACCATTGGGAATTGAAAGTGTCAATTTTTTTTTTCTTTTCTGTTGGAGCATATGAAATTAGTGATACATTGCTTCCTTTGAGCATTTGGTATGAGTTTTAATTTTTACATGTGAAATTGTCCATATTGTGTCAAGATTAGATCCAAATAGCGTCTGTTGCAGCTTTCAGATTAAATATATCGGCATTAATGTATTTATTCTCTTCTTGCTCAAGTATTAAATGTCTTATGTCAACTCCATCTGCCTTTGCAAAAATAAGATCATGTATCTTCTCTAATTTAATATAAAATCTCATATAAAAATGAACATTTCATTTTCTTGAATAATAGCAAATGAAGTAATTTATGTTCCCAAGTGTTACTTTCATAAAAAACAGATTTTTTTGATAATTATACTAAACATAATTTTGTGTTAATACATCATCCCAGTTTTTTGATTGTCACATGCCATAACAAGTTCCTTGTGCAGACAGTCCCTTTACTTATAGAATTACCTGAGTAGCTTTCTTCATCTCTTTCTTGTAGCTATAAACAATAACAGCAGATGTTTGGATTCTCGCTACAGAAGTATCCAAAAGTATCAGAACAAGTGGGCCAGAGATATAAATCATAGTCAAAACAGTCAGTGGTCAGTGGCAGACAGAACATGTTGAGAAACAGGAACCAAGTCCCAAAAAAAAGAAAACAATCAAAATGTGAGTTGAAAAAACAAAGCAAAATTCATAATTAGGAAAGCAGAAACATGAATCAAAACGCAGGAAGGTCTTTCAAGTGGCATAGGGAGTTAATTAAAGGGGCCACTGAGGTTCTTGCAGCACATACTGTAACTTAGTTAAGATATGCCATATATGCATATACGCTTAAGGGCCCTATCAAAATCTTTTGTTTGAAAAGTTACAGTGTACCTAGCACCCCAACTTAATAACCTGTCAATATCAGGATTCTGCTGTTCCATTCATTTTCACACATATAAAAATGTAAGGTTCTCACTGAAGTGACTGAACGTGCATAAGGCCTTATGGTAGTTATTTTTTCAACAAAAAGTTAGGTGTACTGATTACCACCTGTATGGGCTCTAAAAAGCCTTGCTGAGACCTGTCAAAAGCAGTCAAACCGTACTGTACAAAAAATAATAATCTTGAAAAGCATCTAAGTGCATATATAAAGTAATGCTTCACATTCTCATAGGCACATATGTTGCATTTACAAATATTATTTTTTATTTATATGAGTCAGTATACAACTGGGAACATCAACTATTGGCATTAATATACCACCACATAACATATCAATTTCAATGGTAACACAGACCCCAGTACTCGAGAGGTTAATACAAATAAGAAAACCTACCTTGTTATCCCCAGGGAAACCAGAATACTACATAGGGTACTGTTGGGCTGCCAGGGGCCTGAACCATGCTGAGTGGGCCACTATTTCTCCTCCTTACTCTGGCAGATGTGCTCTGAGCTGGAGTGTGGGATGTCGCTCATTTCACAGTGTGCCAGTTTTTTGTGTCCGACATTTTGTGTGTGTTGAGTTATATTCTGTGTGTTTCATATGCTGCATTTTCCACAGGGAGTTTAAGAAGAGGGAATTAACAGGGTTACTGGGGGAAGAGGGATCCAGTTATGGGGTTACCTGCAGTGAGGTAGAAAGTTTCCAGCAGATGAACTGTTGGCTCTATACAGGAAAGTAGTTAGGCAGACTGTAGGGGGAGATGTACAATATTACACCAAGGCCATTTGACTGCCCTGCCAGAGGAAAGACTAGCTTGCCACAGACATATTCATTATCTCAAAGGGTCTAACCGTCACTAAAGCAATGGGGAAAGTTACTAATTCATTGTATTAATCATATTTTAATAAAAAACTGTTGGGGTGTAGTTTATGACCCTTCTGTAAATCTCCATAACAGGATAAGCATGGGATTAACAGGGTTTAATAAAATGGCTTAGCTGCTGAGTGGTGTGTCCTTAGGGTGAGATATGTTCATGTTTAGGCTTAAAATGTAAGATTTCCCCTGGGGTTTCTAATTAAATATGTTGTGTGGGACCCCCAGCTAAGGGGAATGCAGCAATATGGGGAGTTAGCAATCAACCTACTAGAAACTCCCACAGATTTCATGTCTCTGAAAAGGTGATATGCAAATGGGCCCTGCCAAGTTCAAGAGAGCAAGAAAGTAAATTTGTGATATGAGCCTGGGGGCATACCCCCTCCCTAGTGGTGAAAACTGTACCATATCAATAAAAGTGTTGTTCATACTAAAAATACATCAGCATCATGTATGGTTTATTCTGGGTAGATAATAATTCTACAAATACGAATAATTGCAATGGACCCTGTTGGAGACTTTGCTCCTAATCACTGGGAGTCTTACTCTTCCTGGGTAAATGCTGAGCTGGGTTCATTTCTGCTAAGAGGGATATTCCAAGAAACTTCATGACCTATTAGGTGAGATTGATCTAGGATCTTACTTTTTTTTTTTTTGCTTTCAAATATTAATTTAAATTTCACATATATACAAACACAAGGAAAAAGCAAGCAAATTTTTTTTTTTTAAATAGACACAATCATACCCTCCAATTCATTACATGTAAGAAAGGGAGCATTTTTAACAAATTTCCAAAACAATTTGGGATTGGGTTGGCATATATAGCCATTAGAGTAATACCTTTTCCATCAAATATAGAGATAGTACTTTTTGGCATTCATGATGTTTTAATCAGTACAACAAGACACCTAAATATAACAATTCATATGTAGAGTATATTATAATACCATTTTATCACAAGTTCTAGGTGGTCCGTTGGACCTACCTGCCAATAAAGTTTACTCCTTTTATTACGCTTTTCCCTTTTCCTTTCCTTTTCTCTCCTTTCTTTTTCCCACTTCCTTCTGCAAGTTTTATTGTATATTATAAATTTACAGCCTAGCATGTGACAGGTACCATTACAAATATCTTCATTGCTAGAAAGACCATTCAATAGCGGTGACACCTGCATCCATAAACAGGCCTTCCAGAGGATTTATACTTGATTCTCTAGATGTTACCACAATCTAACTTATATTCATAAATGAACATTCAAAAACAAACAAACAAACAAACAAACGACCAAAAGAAAAAAAAAGAAAAAGATATTCCTAATCTCTGTTTGCGAGGCGAGGGAGCAGGGGGAGCCGGGGGGGGGGGGGGGAGGGAAGAGGCGGAACAATGCTAATTTTGGTCACACTCACCCACTAGACTTATTGTCCCATATTTTCCATTTATATCTAGGAATCATAATAATACCTATATCCTCAAGATCTATTTCCAACGCACGAATTTTAGCAATTTTAGTAAATATTTCTGGAACAGAGAAGGTTACTTTTTGTCTCCATTTCAGTGCAATACTGCACTTAACGGCCATAAAAATCTGTATTAAGAATGCCTTGAGTTCATTAGAACAGGTTTCAGGAAATAAATGAAACAAAATCATTTCAGGAGAAAAACTCATTGAAATTTCATAAGCCTGTCTAATGTGCTGAAAGCAATCCTCCCACAATTGTCTGATGACTGGACAGGACCACCATACATGTAGATGAGTCCCCACCTGGCCGCATTCCCTCCAGCACAATTTTTCAGATTCATTTCTAGTAATTTTGTACACGTTATACGGAGCTAAGTACCATCTATTAGTTAGTTTAAAGAAATTTTCTCTGTAGGGAGCATTTTTAATGATTTTATCAGTAATTGTAAATGCTTTAATCCAAGTTTTAACTGGCCATTCTCCTTTGAGCTCTGACTCCCATACTCTCATTTTCATAGTTTTTTTGAAGTTATTACTTTTCTTTATTATATTATAACACTTGGACACTAGATGTGATTTATCTTCCGCTAGGATCAATTTTTCCAAATCCGAATTATTTTCATTTTTGAGATTATTGAAACCCAATGATTTTAAGAATGTTTTTAATTTGAGATATTCAAACCAGTACCTGGATGACAATCCAAATATTAAAACTAAATGTTCAAAGAGATATAGCCTATTATTTTGGAAAAGCTCTTTAAGCAAAATCACTCCCTTTTTTATCATACATTTTAATATTGGAGATGGATATATTTTATCTAATAATAATATGGGTGTAACCCCACTGGAAGAAGGTATTAATGAATAATGATTGATTTTAACCCAAGCACTCATGTATTTTTTAAGTATGTTATCTCCGGGTGGTAAATTTCCCCAGTCTTTTCGTTGGAGAAATATTAAGAGACCCAGATCTCCATTCCTTATTTGTTCATTTTCTATCTGACTCCAATGGTGATCTATAATAGCTTCAGTATTTCTCACAAGGTGGGTGAGTAGAATAGCTTCTTGATATTTAACTATCAATGGGTACGCCATTCCACCTTTTTTGAATGTATTCACCATATAATGAGCTTTTATTCTTATTCTGTGTCCATTGTGTATGTATTTATCAAGAGTGCTTTGGAGTTTATTAATCATAAAGCTTGGAAATTGGCTCGGAATACACCTCATTACATATGTAATTTTAGGTATAAGAAACATTTTGGCTGCTATTATGCGACCTGACCATGATGTCTGAATTTTTTTCCAACGTGAAATTGCTTCTATTATATTCTGATGAACTATTCTGAAGTTTTGTAAAATTGATTGCTTCAGGTCTGCATAGAGATGTATGCCTACATGCTTGATGTGGGATTGCCAATTAAATGCATATTTACTTTTCAATAATGCAATATCGTTATCCTGTAGATTTAATTGGAGAATTTCCGATTTAGCTATATTGAGTTTGTAATTTGATATTTTAGAAAATTCATCTAAGCTCTTGTAGGTTCCCTATAGACTCAACTGGGTTGGTTAATGAAAGTAACACATCATCCGCGAAGAGTGATATTTTGTGATCTATATTTCCAATTTGTATTCCACATATATTCCTTAATTCTCCAATACCTATAGCTAACGGTTCGATCATAAGTGCAAATATCAAGGGAGAAAGCGGGCACCCCTGCCTTGTACCATTGGTTACCTTAAATCTAGGTGATCTAAACCCTAGACCAATGACAGAGGCGGATGGATCCACATATAGAGCCTTAATGGCCTTGGAACCAAATTCTCCAAACCCAAATTTGGCAAGAACCTGGTCCATGTAGCTCTATCCGACTCTGTCAAAGGCCTTTTCTGCATCCAGGGAGAGAAAAACTGTAGGCAGGTTGTTCGCCTTAGAGATGGAAATCAAATTAAGCAACTTTCTTATGTTGTCAGTTCCCTGACGTCCTACTATGAAACCTCTTTGGTCTTCACCAATCAATAGTCTCATAATTGTATTCATTCTATTGGCCAACACTTTAGCATAGATCTTCAAATCAACATTTAAAAGAGAGATTGGACGAAAGTCCCTGCATTCCATATGGGGTTTCTCCTGTTTAGGAATATTTATGATGCTAGCCTCTAGCATTTCTTTAGGCGCGAGGCCTTTCTTAAAGATTTCATTAAATGTTGCTTTTAGATCTCTACATATTTCTTTTTGGAATATTTTAAAGTATTGATTGGTGAAGCCATCAGGCCCAGGTGCAGATGATATTTTCAAATTAGATATTGCTTCTTGAATCTCGATTTCCGATATTTCCCTATTTAATTTTTCTAATTCCTCCGGAGGTAATTTAGGGATGTGTATTTTTATCAAGGAACTGTTGTATTTCTTCCGTTTTTGGTTTAGTTACTTCATTGTGTTGCTCTAAATTATAAAGTTTCTCATAGAATTTTGCAAAAGCCTCTACTATTTTGGAAGGATTAGTTATTGTTTTTTTTATCAACCATTTACTCATCTATCCTATTTTTATTCTTTTTACCCTTACATTTAGTAGCTAGAAATTTAGATGATTTCTCTCCAAAATGGTACAGATATTTTTGGAGTTATCCACCCGTTGTTGTTCTATTTTTTTTATATGAAGTTGTACAATCTTTATCTGCTCTTGAATACTCTTAGTAGGGGCACTTTTGTTGATCTTATCCAGTTTAGCTAACTGGATATAGGACTCTCTCAACGGGCGTCCCTGTTTCTTTTTTTGAGCCTGTAGGCTAATGCATATTCCTCTAATTACAGCCTTATGAACGTTCCACACTACTATACTTGAGACAACTGTGTTTCTATTTGTTTGGAAATAAAATTCTAGTTCTTTTTTTATTTTGTTTCTCATTTCTTGATCTTTAAAATGGAGTCTTTAATTTTCCATGTTGAAGGAACTATATTTACACTCCCGCTTACAAATTCTATGGTAATTTGTCCATGATCCGATTTACAGATTGGTAAAATATCTGCGCTTACTATTTTCTTAAGCATACTTTCATTCACAAGAATATAGTCAATTCTTGCATATGATTGATAGCGGTGTGAAAAAAATGAGAAATCTCTTTCTCTGGGGTGTAGACACCTCCATGAGTCAAAGAGTTCAAAATTCCAAAGCATTTTATTAAACCCATTTGGGCCTTGATTAGTTATCTTAGTTAATCTCAACTGTTTTCTATCTAATTCTGGGTTTGGACATAGATTGAAATCGCCACAGATGATCAATAATCCCGAAAAGTATTTTTTGCAACTCTACAGTGTTCTATTAATAAATTTCATTTGCCCTTTATTCGGTGCATAAATATTAACGATTGTTACTTTATCCTTATTAATCGTCCCTACCCAGAGTGAGTAGCGGCCCTCAGTGTCTGTTTTAGAGAACTCCTCTTTATAATTCAATTTGTTATTAAAAAAAATAGCTGTGCCCCTTGCTTTCTTCTTATCATATGTTGAGTTGCATACATTTATGTATCGCCCATCATAAAATAAAGGGGCTTTGCCCGTCTGCCAATGGGTCTCTTGCAGGGGTATAATATCTGCCTTACTATTATAGAACCCACTGAAAAACATAGCTCTTTTCTTGGGAGAGTTTAGACCCTGAGCATTCTGAGAAACTAACTTAACTTTCATCAACATTTTATTTTTATTTTGTTAAATCAATACAATTTCACAGAATTAAGTTCCGTCTCCTCCCCCCACCCCGAAGTCCCACCCCCAAACCGTGCCAACAGAGGAAGAGAAAAAAGAGAAAAAAAAAAGAAAGGAAAAAAAAACACACTTTTTCATACATCCTCTCATTCTCTCTAGAGAAGAAATGGTTCAGCTCCCCGCTCTCACTTCCCAAAAAAATTGAGGAGGTCTGTACGGGGGGTCGAATCATTCCAAAAACTTTTTATAAAAAGTTTAAAACTAATCCACTTAAGCGGACTTCTGCAGCAAGCATTTTACCTTCTATTCTCATTTTCTTGTCATGAAGACAGAGCTCTTGTGTTAAATAAAACTTAACCACCTATCTTTAAGTACCCTTATGTACTCTTCATGAGATATAAAGAGACACAAAAAGGACCCTACTTCAAGGATAGACAAAAAAATCATTACCCAGAATGACATAAATAACGAATTCACTTCATATAATTGTTTATAATCATCCTGAATGAATCTCATAGAAATACCCACTATCTCTCAGATATTATACGGACATAATAAAGTGTAAACAAATCGATTGAATATTTCCCCAAGACATTCTCATCAGATTCACTATCTTAGTTTTCTTCTTTTTACCCTTATTTAATAAATCAAAAACCTTGGTCATGTGTTTACTTAATCCACCTTGTGCAAATTCATAACTCAAATTCAACATTTTGACAACCTGTGTCAAACCCATATCTACTTATATCACTCATTGATGAATCCTTTAAATTCTATCTAATACCCGTTTTATGTGCTTATAATTGCACCACTTAAAAAACATATTTATAAAAACACAACCTCTAATAACTACTACGTGCATCTATTTGCATTTTTATATTCTTTTCAACCCTTGTGTCAATATACCCAGATCACATCAAATTACAGCTTCTAATCTGCCATACGTCACTCAGTTTATCCTTTTGTATTCTTTTCAACACTCATGTAGATGTGCCAAAATCATAAAAAAACACACTTTCTTATAAATTCTACGTGAAAAAATATATATTTTAGTGTTCTTTTTAACACTTGTGTCAGTGCATTAGTTTTAGTGCATATTACAATCTGTTTTAACCTTTTAAAAACATCTAAACACTCTCCTTTTTCTTTTCTGATCTATTTTTATCTTCCCTTTTTATTCCCTCTTATCCTAGAGCTTTATTTGATCCTCTTGTCTCTCTATAACCCTCTATTCCCTCTCTCCTCCACCTTCTCCTTCCCCTTTTTTCTTATCACCCCTTTTATTAAATCTCAGTATCTCTAGACCTGCTTGAGAACAGAATTTTCCTCCTTTATCAGAGGTAAGGATACCTAAATTTCAAGCTTCTATTATTTATATTTCTGCTCTTACATAAAAAAGTATCATAACCTAATAAATGTCAGGTTCTCTGAGGCAATAAGAGAAAAACAGAGAAAGAAAGAGAAAGTGTCCATCAAGGGCGTTCCTTTGCCAGTTTCGGTGCTCCCAAATAAAGTATTTTGCAGGCTGTTGGTCTCCCTTTTTCCACTTCTGCCTGTAGTTTTTGAAATGTTTCACCAAATATGAAGTTCTTACTCCAAGATTTGTTTTGTGTGATACTTAAGTGTCTATATCTAAAGCTGTATATAAATAAATCAGCTTTCAGCAATAGCTTATTTAGAATGACTATAGTGAGCCCCTATCCATATTTACAAATCAGGTTCTAATCTAGGATCTTTCTGAGCCCAACAAAAACAGTAATTTCACAACACACATGGCCTACAACAGGTGCCTAAATGCAATGCTTATTAAAGGGCTAGCTTCACCCAATGGTCATCAACAACATTGACCATGACCTCAACAAAGTACTGAGAACAATCATGCATGTCACATCCATGGGAAGTTATTTCATCTTCACAATTGGGGTGTGAGAACTGTCATCATAGGCAGCCTAAGGCCTTACAGAGAGGAGTGGTTGGCACTGATTGTAACTAAATGTGGGCTGGTAATCCATGCTGCAGATGGACCTCAACAGGAATAAAACTATGTAGTACAGGCCATGCACTGAATTGTCTTAGTGAGCATTTAAGGAGCAGGGTGTTAAAGGCATTTTGGCATAGGGATTTCAGGCCAAATTATGAAAAGGGGTATTGCATTAATGTGTATTAGCTGTTGATTAAGGCCAGCAACAACACAAGGAGGTTGTGCAGAGGCATATGGACTTAAAGCCACCAACAAGGATCTTGGATTATACCTGTCCTCTGAAATCACATGCCATTGCTGTTGTTCATGTTGCAATATGAATACCAATAACATATCTGTTAAACATAGCTAGTATTATTGTATCAATTAATTATGAATAGTACAAGAGCTTTGTTTAACACCCAGTGGGATGGTGATCTAGAACAATGTTATAATGTAATTATTTGATAGTAGTAACTCTCAAAAATCAGTATTACCATTGTTCCCACATAATGTAGAAATATGTGAATAGTGCTTGCGCACACTTTGGCCATATTAATTCAGGAGACACCTGGGAAACCATTTAGAAAGAATAAAAGCATCCCCTCTAAATGAAACACACCATTCATATGTGTCCCAAACAGAGCATAAACATATTTTTCAGGTCACATTTTATACAGTCAGATCACCAATGGGGCACTTCCTTTGGTAAAAAAACATTTTACACCTTATGCTGCCTTTGAACTAGCCCACGTGGGCTAGGCATGTCTCCAAGGACTTGTTGCCAGTCTGTCTACTTTCCCACTTAGCCCCAGTTATCATCTACCTCCAGGCAGGATCTGGACACAGCTGGGGTTGATTAGACAGTGAAACTGCAGGAGACAGAGTGTCTGGGTGAGATGTCTGGGTCTAATCCATGTGGAGAACCATATAACTGGGGTGTGTAAGTTTAAGATTATCAGGGAAGGCTCTCCACTGTTTGGGGGATCCAACAAAGGGTAGTGTGTTGGTTAGAGGGAGGGAATAGTGGTACCTGTGTTGAGTTGGAAGAAAGTTGGCTAAGGTAGTTGAGGCAGCTCCATGGTGTATCTACTTTTTGTGGCTGACCAGGAATTCCATCATCATTATTATAATTCATATTATATTGAATGGTTAAGGTCAAGTACTTCCTAATTTGTGATTAACCATAGGACAAATAATCAAAGGGGTACTTGAAACCACTTCATCTGTGTTTATTGAAACAAGTTTCTCAATTGCTGTTTTCACAGCCTTGTTGTTTATCATAGATGGCTTAATTAGGTTTGTGAATCTCCCATAGAAGTCTATGGAGCCTAATCTACCACTCAACATGAGTTCCAATCCGGCAAGGACTCTAGCCTGGCCCTGGCACTGGGAGCGAACTGAGTATCACGGTTGGCCACTGAAACCATCTACTGTTCCCCCTTAAAGTGTTACTAACCCCAAAATATTTTTATTAGCCCAATGTAAAAGTTACATGCCAACAAATATCATGCACATAAAATAACTGTTAAAAAATTGACCGGGTAAAGAAGGGCATACAACTAAGGTCTTATGACCATTATAATAGCCCTTATGTCAGGTAGCCACATGGCTAGTATCCATCAAAGTCCAGTTTCTATTTCAAAAGGTCCATTAGTCCAAGTGGGTCATGACATGCACCAATATGTTAAATTATGATGATATTAACATCATATTTGACATAGAAAGTGTAAACAATTAACAACCTTATTTCAAAATTAACATAACTTTAGTGACATGGAAACATAAGATTACAGTAATTAAATGCATAAAGACATAAGTGTCCAGACATATATTACTACCAAGCAGTATTGTTATATAAATAGATTATGCTGTTATCCATATGTTATTAATCTCTTCATGCAGATGATTTCTGAAAATATTATTTGTACACAGCCACTATACTTTAACACAGGATATCAAATCATTTACCATTACAAAAACACGGACATGTGAATTATGGTATAATAATAAAATAAGTTTAATATATACACAGAGCACAGTCATACATGTAGATGACAGTGCATTAATATAATTTGTGTGGTGCAAGTAAGGACCTGGATAATAACAAACTTTTTAAAATGGGATAATTTTAATAATGAAACATTTTTTAATGGTATATAGGTGCTATCAGATGATAACTGGTTGTTATGACATCAAGATGTCATCAGCCATAATGTATGTTAATTATATCAGAACAAAATATCTAATCTCATATTGTTAAGGGGATGAAATGCCTACCTCATGCATCTATAGCTGTTGGATTTGATTAACCTTGTATTGTAGGACTATGCAATTCCACAGCCATATGTGCATTGGTATATATTAAACATAACATCAATCATAGGGTTTAAAACATAATATATGTGTATTTATGGCATGTGAGATCATACTGATGGGGGTATTTCATTGATGGAATGGCTATATGAAAACCATC